>VXBI01011764.1:0-28545 GCA_013397375.1 Toxostoma redivivum
TTTTAAAAATAATAAATATTTTTCTACTTTTGAAAATATCAACAGCTGTTGATATTAGCTCAGTCATCCTTTCCATATAAGAATAATTTTTGAAAGAAAAAATCAAAACAGAGGTAAATACAAAGTAAAGCTCTCAATACAAGAAGAAAAAATATAATGGAAAACATGCTTGTTACAGAGGTACATTTGAGACTATGATGGTCTGATTGTAAGTGGTAAGTATGCCTTTTCTTATTCAGATTGATATAAATCAAAGGTAATCCCTGTGCAAATAAGGATATTCTAGAGGAGTAAAGTTCAAGTGATATTGGCCAATTTTATGTTATACATATATATCTATATATACATCTATAAATATATTTATATAGTCGCAGCTGTCATTTTGCTGAACAACATTAATGGAAGTTATTTTAATTTTATCCCACTACACAGGCAACGTAATTTCATTTGAAGTTTCATTTGGAAATATGCTGTGGTTTAGTGCTGAGTTCACTTACTTTTTGCTTAAATTCCCTTTCAATTTTTTCACTATGTAGTTATACATATATTTGAATTACAGAACAGTTTCATTATGGTGGCTTCTATACACAAGGAAAACAAGGATAAATAAAGCTCAAAATAAAACCATATGTCAAGTATGAAAGTTTTGAACCTTTGCAACAACAGAGGAAGTGAAATGTGAATTCTTTCCTGTGAAAACAATTGGGGAAAGTATGAAATCTGGGAACTGGCTGGGTTCTGCACCCTGTTTGTTCACCAGATCAAACACATAACTGCACCAGGTTACGCAATGCACTGTTGTGTGTTACCTGTGGGCACCTTCACAGAGAAGACTTTCAGGAAGGAAGTAATAAAAAAAAAATTAAAAATCTCCAGTTCACACTCAAAATTATCCTTTTCTTATGGAAGCTAAAGTTTGCCCCACAATTTTGATGAAGAGCAGCTGTAGTTACTGGGACTGGAAGATCATGGAAGCATCCTGACTGCAGCCTTAGAGAAAATTGGAGATGTTTGGGGAATAATCTGAGGCAGACCAGCCACAGGTGTGGTGCCTGGCCAGAGCCAGGAAAGGCCCTGGAGAGGGAGACTGAGAGAAAAACCTGGGTTTGGACAGGTGCTCACAGGACGGACTGGGACCTGTCAGGATGGGACCAGAGCTGCATATGAAAAGAGGAGGGCCAGTGTAAGGGCCAGGTGAAGGGTTGGAGTCAACCAGAGGTGAAACAAAAGAAGATAGAGAAGAAAATACCCATTTTGGAAAGAGTAGGGATTACTCTGTGTGCCAGTTAACGCACCCCAAGTGGGGTGGATCCAGAGCCTGGATTCACGCTGGGGGTCTCAAGCAGAATTTGAATGGTGAACGCAGCACTGAGGCACCGAAAATGAGCACACAGCTGCTGCAGAGCCTGCGGATACATAAACACCAGAGATGCTTTCCTCTTTTGCCACATTTCCCTGGGGCCAGGGCTCACATCTCAGCACATCACCAGAACGGGCCCATTTCTGACAGGGCTGAGCAGCTGGGGATGCAGGCATTCCTCTTCCTAAATCCCTGACGGGTCATGGCTGGAGAGGCATTTGTAAGGCACGCTGAACACACTCGTGACTGACACGTCCCTTTAAACATTGCCACAGCAGAGGGGCCCCTTGGCAGCGCTCTCTGGCTTGCTGATGGGGCTAAAGCACTTACCCGAGCTGCAGAAAAGCACCTCTGTTTCCCCAGCAGTTATCTTCAGGATCTGGGAACCCAGCCTAGACCTACACTTAGCTTTCTTAGTCAGGCCAGCAGGAAAACTGTGTTTCCTGGAAAAGGAAAGTTTGCATCCAGTTTGTAGGAGTAAGTGTGCCTCACCTGGAGCAGTGTGTGGTGCAGATCTGGAGGAATCTGGACATTTACATCATGGTGGAGACAGGGAGGAGGATGCTCTTACGGAATGAGGGTGAACCATGGCACCATGGCCTGCATGTGCTGCTGCAGGGTCATCTTTTCTGCAATCTGCCACGGTTCTGCTGGCCCCCATGCACAGCCAGGGCGCCCCAGCCCAAGGCAGGTGTAGATTAACATTGAAAAGGAGACCTTTAGTAAGTCAGAGCATGGTTATGTTGGCAGGAGCAGACCTTGGCAGCAAAAGTGAAGGTGTGGTTGTGTGCCCTACCTGCTATTCTGTCCCATGCAAGCCAATTCCTACTGCTATGTATTTTTACAGTAAAAACACCAATTAAATCTGACCAGTACTTTGCACAATGCTGATTTATAGCTTCAGCCTTTAAGACTAATTTGCCTTTTTATCTCTTTTATATTGATTTTACTCCCTTCAGTGGCATGCCATAAATGAGAGCATCCAAATATTAATTACACACATATCTTTGTTTCATGTCAATGCATGATTACAAGTAATAGAAAGCAATAAAAAAGGAATAGTGTGAGAACCACTGTATGTACACTGTGATAGCTGCTTGATTATGTTATAAAGTATGTGCTTTACTTCACCACATATAAATGTAGTCTGTATTTCACCATGCGTTGTGGTCTTTAAAAACCTGTGTCCTCAGGTTGATTCCTCTGGCTCTGAATTTCTGTACATGGTCTTGGATCGGGCTTTTCTTCGTGGCCAGACTCCTCTCCATGTGCCACATGCCTGCAGATGTGTCCCCAGGCATACCTGGCGCCCATAATCTGGGGTGTCTGCCCCAGCCAAGTGTGCTTGGGGTTGAACAGTGCCAGGTACAGCCAGGCAAGCTGCCTGGGAGACATGGCTGTGGTGGGAGGATGCTGGAAACTGGGCACCACTCAGCCTCCGCTCACTGTCATGACTATTTGGAGATAGTATTTTTCCACTAGAAAAATATTTTCCTACTTCCTCTCAGCTCACATATTGGACCATGCAAAATGGAACCTCTTCTCTTTGACAAGCACTTTATTAAGTTAGTAATTTATTTCCTTTTACTTCTATCAGCCTTTCTGTTGTGAGATAAAAGCGAAGAGAGAAAGAAATTTTTTATTTCTTTTAAAAGCTGTTAGTTATGCTCGAACTACTCTTCTCCTTATAGTGATGTACAAGTGGGAGGTAAAAAGGATGAAAAAGACACTGAGATGGACTTAAACAGTAGTTCCCCATTTTATTTGTAAAAAGAAAGAAACACAGAAATCCCTATGAATCCATCAAACTAAATTTATGTGTCCCAAATTAGGAATTACCACTGGGAACATGTTGGGAAATTAAGAGATCTGGTCCATGGACACATGACAGGGTTTGCATCTCTGCAGTAACCTTTGGACAGAAACATTTTAACTTTACCCTAATAATCCTTGAATTCTCACCACACTTGGTTTCCTTTTCAGCAAAATAGAGAAGGAGTTTCCCTGCTGCCACCCAGTACAGTGGGTGCAGAAACAATCCTGACTTAAAGATGAAAGGTAATCACAACACATCTGTAAGAGCTGGTGAGGACAATGTATACAATCCATCAACACTGTACGGGTTGCCTCAGCCACCTTTCAGGGCTCCAGGTAAAGCAGGACTCTGGTACAACTCTGATGGCCTCAGTGTCCCTTTGTGAAAAGCTACTCAACAGACTTCTCAATTCCAATTAAATGTTAAGCACGGCCTCTATTCTGATACTCCCCCTCATATATTTCTGTACATTCAGGGTCCTCAAATATGACTTAAGCCATCAATACTGTGATCCTTCTCAATATGAAACCTAGTTGTGTTGTTGCTGTTGCAATCCCACAGAATCAGCACCCATCACACACCCTGACATAATTTCTCCTCTAATTCCTTTTTTTTATTCACCTATATCTCCATTTACTACTTCTGTGTGTGTCTTCTGTGTGTGTCTATCAGACAGTATGCACAATAGAAAAAAAAAAAGACAGTGGAATTCCATTCTCTTTTATTTATTCAATAATTTTCTGAAAGGGAACTATTTTTATAGGTGGGAAACCTTCCTTAAGGAAAGGTGAAATGAATAAAGATTCAAAGTTAGCAAGTAAGAAATCAAAACCTGTTACAATAATCCATAAAACTCAAAAACTTCTGGGGTGGTGTAATACATTTTTATTGTATTTACTATGATATAACACGTAACTCTTAATACCATAGGAGTGACTCAAATTAAACTGAGCAGAAAGTCCACCTACATTTTTTAAGGGTCTATGAAAAGACACATAAAAGCCTAACTGTATGAGATGTCTGTAATCCACTGACAAAACAAAAATACAGTGAAAGTGTGTGCCTGTGAGAAACACTGTATACGCTCTGCAAGCAGCTTCCAAACCGCAATATCTTAGCAGCTTTCAGTTTCCAAAACAAAAAGCAATAAACTATATAATGCACTGTTCCACTGCCAAAATAGTTTTAACCATGGCTTATGGTTAGATAAGCACAAATACAGCCAAAGTGAATAAGGTTTGGGACTTTTTCTGTGTGTGTATATGCTTTAGAACAACCATATACATTTTTGTCTTATCCAAGAATTATTGGTGTACTCTAGTGCACCATAAATGGGGTTTACAGCCAAAAACTTAGTCCATTGTATTGAAACTAAACTAGTTCTGTTTTGGCTATTAGGTTTTGTTTTATGGGGTTTTTTTTCATCTCAAGAAAAATGATAGGGCTGGCCAGTTTCTCAGTTGAGGCGTGTCAAAGATTTACTACTTGGTTTGAAAGTCAATGGAAAGAGAGAGGTGTCAGTTCAATTTGAAACATAATCTGAAGTGAGAGTATGTATGTTAACCATGGGGGTTGCCAAGTGTGATCTAAATATGTGTCTAAAACACTGGTTGTGCCTATTTGTTCTTCCAATCAGTAACAAAGACCAGGCCAGATCATAAGGTGCTACTGCTAGCAGATCCATGTCATCTGGACCAAAGCTCCAAGTTAATGCTCTATAATTACTAGTTACAGCTAAAAAAAGTCCCTTTTTATGGGAGAGTGTGGGCTGAATAATACCATAAGTTTACATATGACATCCTAGTTAGCCTAAGCATTAGATTTAATATAGTAAGCAATACATTGCATAGCTTACACACTTTAAAAATTTTTATACTAAATCACAGTGGGAAGACTCATCTCACACTCCTACCAAGGCTGTTGCAGTAACATTCCAGATCGAAACACCAGAGACTGATTTTCTAAAACTGGCTAAAATTGATATTAAGAAACACTTATTTTTTTAATACTCAAGATACAGGATTGCACAGTGTTGTGTTTTCAGCTGAAAGCAACACTTCAAGAGGAAGCTTGAGGATTCACAAGGGCATATCAAATGAAAAGGAAAACTGAAGGCCTTCCAAATATATACTCCCTCAGATTTAAACTACTAATTTTCTCATTTCCATCTCATGCCGAGGTTTTGTTGAGGCAGTTCTTGGTGGATGGGAGAAATAGCAGTAACATGTTCTAAGAACCGATACTGTTACACCATTACTGAGGTGGCAGAAGCTGACATTTACTGACCACTGACCATTACCTTGAGATTTCATCTTCTTTGCTGTCCTTGTTCTGCTCATATCCATGATTTATGGACACAGCATGATGTGAAACAAGGAGATTTTCCCTGACACAGGATATTTCTTCATATTGCCATGCCTGGAATTTTTTGTTAATGGGTGGTGGCTGGAGGTCCAGAAAGGCAGTGCTACATGCAGGTCTGGCAGTTCTCATGTTCCTGCCTACAACAGAGGTCTCAGGTCTAAATTTAACCAATAGCTGGCACTACACTCTGTAAGGAGGTAACTCTGTAACAAAACATCTTTTAGTCATAATATAAATAAGCTTTAAGAGCTTTAGGTGTCTACATTCCACTGCAAGCTGGGTCTTTAATTCCCCTAAGTTCTTCAAAAATCCTAGGCTTTGTTCATGCAATAAGCAACATCATTGCTGTCCTTCAAAAATTTGCAACTAACTAAGCCACTTAATTCTGGAATTAGCTCTCAATAGTGCAAATGAAGACAGTAGAGAACCTGATCAAATTTAAGTCCGGGCCATGTGATAAATACACAAATTATCTTCAATTTTTTATCAGAAGACTGTTCCTGGATTTCTTGGAAATGGTATCCAGTTATCAGCAGTAAGCATTAATTTCCCACAAAAATTATCTGGGTTTAAAAGCCAAAATGTTGGTTTTCAAGAACAACCGCAATGTGGTTCCAATAAATTTTATGTACTTTAAAATTTCTTGATCTCAGACTTGGTATTGCAAGTCCTAGAAATGACTACGTTTGAAGCTCTTTCTTAAACTAATAAAGCATGGGAAAATTAAAACACACTTATATATTTGTATTTATGAATCCTACTGTTTTCTCAAAAAAAAAAGGTATTTATGGGCCCAAAGAAATAAGTACATATTGAGTACCTACATTAAAGTCCTTTAAATTAAGATTTTATGAATTCCTAATGCAGACAAAAAGGTGTAAATATTGACATTCACCAGCTGGACAAGCTCAGACCTAGCCTTCCTTTATTTTAGAGTAGAACTTGGAAGCATACACTCACAATGTGGAGCCCAATGCAGGATTGCAGAAAGTAATAATTCACCCAGTCTAGCAATCCATTTCACTTCTTCCAGGAAAATCCATAAGTTCCTTTGGAAAATACATGACAAATTTTCCAAAACTAGTTGTCAATTGCATTTGGAATGGAGTTCTGAATTCTGTAGAATGCAATTATTTGGAGCCTTTTGCTGAGTCATAAGGTTTTGATGTGTGACACCTTTTGCACTGTATATCTACCATGTGTCCAGTGCTTGATCAATGTGAAAAAGCAAAATTTCTCATATCTTTGACAAACTAGGCATTTGTTAGATTTTATTATTCTGGAACTGCTGATGGAGGAAAAATAGTATAAATACAAAGGATGGAGAATAGTTGACATAGGGAAATGGGGAAATTTAGAAAAAAAATCTGCTCTTTGTACAGACTTCCATATGATGACACTTCAAAGAAAAAGGTCAAACCAGTTAGTGAGCATGACAGGTTTAATATTGCTTTTTATGGCCTGGAAGAGGGTGATGCTGATCTACGGAAGGGGTTTGACTCCCTGAACATGGAAGAGAGTTCCAAATTTCTGTAAGACTTTCCACAGATAGCTATGACTCCACAGAGACTCCACTGTTTCTATTTGGTAGTGAGCATCATACTGTACACAAATAAAAACCAAGCAGACATAAAGATCTTGAAAATTGTGCAAACAAATATAGATAGAATATTCTTATTCCCAAGTTTATCCTAGGGCTCCAGATGACAAAAACATTGAAACATTTGTTTCAAAAGGATTAAAATTATCATGAATTCTGCTCAAGCATCAACCTGCATCCTGTTTCTATTGGAAGCAGAGAAAAGTCAGAGGTCACAGGCACTGCTTATTTATCTACTTGTATATTTTTGGAGGTAAAAGGAGGGTGGGAAAGGGATTGTGAAAAAAATTGGCCAAAAAATGGTACACACAAAAGGAGCAAAGGGGTAGCTAACTTGCCATTGAAAGGACAAGAGGATGAATTTAGAGAAGGACTGTAAAGACATCATGGGCAAACGGAATTCTGAGGTTCCTGAAATTTATAGGCTTTCTTGTTTGAGTTCTGCCTCTTCCCATGGATTGCTAGCAGTTTTCAAATTAGCTGCAATTTGTTCCTCTCCACATTTGATACAGTTTCTATCTCCTGACTCCTGATACTCATAAATTTCAACGTTTTAGCCTTTCTTGTGGATCAGGGCTGAATTTCTGCTGCATACCACCTAAATAAGTCAGACTTCAGAAAACCCACAGGCAACTGGGGCGAGGAGATGAACAGATGGGCAGAAGACAACAAGGGAGAGTTTGTTGCATAGATCAAAGAATTCAGAGTGGCAGCACTAACTCCAAGTTATTATGACCCTTTGGTACGAAAGAGGAAGGTTTTAACAAGTGTTTGAGGCACCATTTGCAAAGAGTTTAAGTTTGTGTTTAACTCATGATGCTGAAGTCACACTTGAATCAACAAAATTTAAGTGTATCTCTTAGCATATTCAGTATGGGTTGTGAATATTCTGAAAACATTGATGTTCCTGTGCCTATAAAAAAGCTAGCATAGGAAAAAGTATATTCCAACTATACTGAGTAGTGTAATCCTTGAAAGTTTCTTTTTTGATTTTGCTTTCATGGGAAAAGACATCAAATAAGTAATCAAACATAGCTATGAGAACACGTGATAAAACTTTGTGCAAATGGAAATGAAGCATGATTTCTCATAAATATCTGTGCTTTTGAAAAAAGTCTCTATACTGTGTGAAAAGCGCCACATGTCAGTTTTATATTCCTACAAACCTTCATTTCCTAGAGGCAGTCATTGGCTGAAGATCTATAAAGAGGTTTTTTTCCATGTTTTCAGAGAGATGAAATTTATAGAAAATTCCCCTGTGGAAACTTCTGGGCACCATAATGTCTTCAGAAAAGTCCTAAAAATTAGTTTCTGCTTGGTGGCAAATATATCACGAAGGCTCTGTGACCAGCTAACAGTGATCCTGCTGTTGCTGGAGAGGAACAGGTGGACAACACGGCTGATTTGATGAGTTCGAATAAACATGTTGCAGACAGGCACTCCTCTGCAAAAGAAGCATAGGCCAGCAATACCAGATAGGCCTGAGGTGATGTGGGCATTCTTCAAGCCAAACTTCAGAAGTCCCTACTTCACATCTGCACTACTGACACATCTCCCACCTCCCCAATTTCTGCCCACTCCCCATTCCAAGTCCCCCCTCCTCAAGCCATTTCAGTCATACACCATCTCTAAATTGGTTGCTCTTTATACACCTGTGACATAGTCTTAACTATTTCTGTCCAATCACTATCTTCAAGCCCCTCTTGAGATGCAACACAGTACAAATACAGACCCAAAAAGTTCTTTTTGTGGGCAGGCTATGAGAGAAGAACTTACTAGGAAGAGGGCTGAACGAGACAGACTAAATAATCCTGGAGTTCTCAAACACATGGGACCTATGCAGCCATTTAAACTGCTTGAGCTTTAGCCCTGCTTTGTGCCAGCATTTCAGTTTTCTCACAGAAAAGATGCTTGTTTTATGTCGTATCTTCCACATTCTCTCAGTTTTGAGCATTTCACAATTAACCCCATCCGTGACAAATAAACCCTGACAGAATTCAGTGCATGGGAGACAGATGTAAATGAGCAGCATTGCTTTAACCAGCTGTATCTGGCTGAACCTCAGCAGCAAGCTGCCTGTCAGACTCTGCCATTAAAAGACAAAACCCTCACATCTTGTGAGCTGGTGTGTGTGTGTTTGTGTGTGCTGCAGAGGCCTGAGCTGGAATAGAGATCATGCTAAATGGGGAAGAAGAGAGCCTGTGGTAGAGCAGCTGCTGCAACTCAGCACAGCTTCATTTAGATTTTCCCCCCTCCCACAGCAAATGCTAAATCTACCCTGCTAAAGAGGAGTTCAAACCATAAAGATGTTCTGCACAGAAGAGGATTATAAAGCCCTGTGATGAGCCTGGAATGAAATTATATATAGGCTGTGAAATGAATGTACTTTTCTTACTCTGCTCTGGGTGGTTTCATGAAAGAGATTTTGCCTCTCAAAGTAGTAAGTGTAATCGCTTATGGATAGATCCCAAAATGTCCACTAAATGTGTGACAAATTTAGATGATTGTTAAAAAGGAATGTACTGGCCTTGTCTGGGGTCTTTTTTTGTGTTTTTGGGGTGAGGGGAGCGTGTATGTGCATGTGAGTATGTGTGAAGGAAAAGGAGGGCTCAGCCACTCGATCAGATTTCATTAGGTTTCTAACTGCCAGCTTTAGGCTAGTGGTTTTGGAATATTACTTGGGATGATTTCAAGTATTTTCAGCTTTGAAAAGCAAGTTGTTGTAGTTTCTAATTAAAGGAGAGGAAAAAAAGGCCCCTTTGTCAGTTAATAAATAATGCTCATTGACACTTCAGTTCAAAAAAACAGGAAACTCTGGGGCTTTCCTTTCTCCTATCTCAGCTAAGGGCTCTTGGCAAGAGACAGTGTCCCCAGCAGAGGACCACCTGCGGCTCAGGAGCAGCCAAGATCTCAAGCTGAGATAGAGATTTTTTTTACACCACCATGATGTCCACTTCCACTCCAGGCCATCTTGAGACCAGATGCATTCAGATACAGAAGTGGAGGCTGCCAGATTTACAGTATAAAACACCTTCTTTTAGCATTACTCAGTCTATGGGATCCCTGGCTGCTTATTTTATCCCTCATAATATTAGAAAAGAATATGAATCCTGCCAAGTTTAGTAGTTTCATGTAAAGCAATGACAAATAACCTTAAATGGTAAATTCTCTAGGAGCTCCCTTGTGTCTGCAAAGTACCATGAAAACTACTGCTGAAATATACATATATTTATATATGTATATGACATCGTCTCAAGGATAGGGAAAAGGTATACTTAGCATTTCTTCTTGCCTCATTCATGTCGCTTATTTCACCTTGTTGTGACAATTCTTATCCTTACCTAATAACATCAATGTTATTTCATGCAGTTGTTTCAGTGTCTTCAGGAACTTTGGAAAACATTTTGATGTTCTCCAGATACATGGAGTTTGAGATCATACCTGCTTAATGCTCAACTGAAGCTACAGATAAGACTCATCCTGAGATTAGTCAAGGGAATAGGAAGTTGATAGGACTTAGTTATCTGTTGTGCTAGTGCTACACATTGTCCTAGAAATCACTATATGTAGGTTACTGGAAGTTTTATGTGTGGAGATCTTCAGACACTAAAGGTGAAATTAAAACCTAGCTCTAAAATTAATCATGTTAGAGAACACCACACTCATTGGTATTTCTGTGGCTCACGTGAGTGTAAGGACAGCTAAGGAAATTGAGAACAAGAACAGCTAAGCTGAACCATGTACTTCAATATGAGAAAGGTGAGTTGGTAAAAATTCCTCTGGCCTCTCAGAAACTTTTGTTCTTGATTCTGTTTCTGTGATAATGATCAAAAAAAATTGGAAGGCTCCCTTCACAGAAGTTTTACATGACATCAGCTTTCCCTGTGACCAGCTCAAAAAAGTACTCTAAGAGGTATATATGGAAACAATAAAGACCTGCTGTTTTTATGGACGTGTAATGCCATGCAAATCACCATCTATGGAAACTTTCATTAAAAACACAACTCTGAAAGACTCACTACTAGTAATTCAACAAAAAGAGCCCTTATTTTTTAATGTAAGTGAGAGTCCTGTAATGTCAGGTTTATCAGAGAAAAAAAAAACAAAAGCAGCTATTCATATCAGAGAGAAGTCTGCATGTGAAGATAATGAAGGACAGATGTTATCTCATCTGAGATAAAGATGAGAGGCTGAGCTTAGAATTTTATGCAATGGAGGCTCAAGAATAGGTGTTTAATGCATCATATGCTATTGAAAATTATATTTTTTTTTCATTCAGTATTATGCCTGCACTTTACAGGGGACGCTGAACTCCTTGGGCAAAATCAAGCTTTCCATCAGCTGCTGACAATGTGATAAACTGTCCTCACTCTATTCTTGTTAGTCTGAACATCTTTCAGTTCCCTGTGCCCAATCCTCTGCCAGCCCCAGAGCACATATACCTGTGTGAAGAAATACTGATGTAACTTAGTCCCAGCTCTAAAGGATTACAAATATTGTAGAAGAGGCTCTGACAACTCCTAGGACAGCAGAAAAGTGATTTTACATGAGTCTGATCCCTCATGCATGCCCTGCGTCTGTCTGGTGTGTTTAAACTAGTCTTTTGTATCTTAAACACATGGAAAATTAAGCTAAATTAATCAGACATATATCAGTATATGTACAAAAATATGATTGCTGAATGATTGCTTTTTCTCAGGTAGCTGAGAAAAATAATGGAATAGCCTACAAATAATCAAATATCCTTTGAGAAATATTTTTAAGGTAATGAGTTAATATTAATTCAACAAAGGGGCAACAGCATAAATGGTAAAGTTCTATCATGAGTGAGGATTTGACTATAAAGCAAGAATAAATAGTCAGCTTTCAACATGTAAAGTGATTATTCATGACTATTTTTAATAAATTGAAAAAATCACTAGAGTGTTTAAAAAATAAGTGTCCTAGTATAATTTAGATCAGAATTAAACTGTCCAACTGAAAATCGAAGATTGCTTGCATCTATTTTAGACTGCTAACTTGCTTTTGAAAAAATATTTTTAATTATTTTATTGAAACAAACTTTTTTTTTTAGTTTGATTGAATAAATATAATATCCACTGTGCTTCTAATTGAAGAGTTATTTTAGGTTTCATAAATCATTATCATCCATTCTTTTCAGTAGCCAGTCCTGCTAAAAAAAGGGCTATGACATATCATCTGCTGACATTATTTTTTACTTTTTTTATACTGGTGGGGAACCCTATGAAAGCGTCTTTAAAACATTTAACAGGGCTTTAGATAACAAAGTTACAGAGTATGGCTATCATGTAAGCCTTTAGTGTTTACATGATATGTACAGGATTTTGATAGGTAATACTTTGTACCTACTGTAATTGCTCGTTCTTGCAGATTGCAGAGTAATCCAAAAAGAATTTTATAGTCACTCTACATTAACATAGAACAGGAGAGGTTGCAATGTGTACATTCCTTCTTCGATAATACAGGCATAACAAAAAAATTAAGTAGGTGTGCCACCAACCTGTTTACTTCCCACAATACAGGCTGGTTGTTTCAAAGCAGAGACATCAGACATACTGGTGTGGAAAGCAGCCCTGGAGTAGCAAGTACAGCAAGTTCAGACAGGTACAGATAATAGCAAAATAATTTTTCTGCATTTCAGGTGCAACAGCTGAAAGCTGAATGAACGCCAGTTCTTTTCAAGTCTGTTACAGAATAGGGTTCAAATATATTTTGACCTGAACAAGGTATTATAAATTTTAATACTTTGGGGAAGCGGGGGTGGAGTGTGTTATTTATCTGCATTTTCTTTAGCATATGTTCATTTGTTTAATCTTTGTGTGGTATTTTATCAAAAACTAATCTTTTTTTCATAAATAATTTCTCTTCATTCTTATTATATAAACAAAGTTCTTACATTTGCCTGTGGAAGAGAAACAGGACTTATTTGAGGAGGATGAATCATTGTTAACTTTGCTCACTGATGTTGTACATTTATCAACTTTAAAAGTTCCAAGTCAGATTCTCAGAAAGATTAGGTGTAACCTGCTATTGATTCTTAATTTATTAATTAGAAAATGTTAGTTTGATGTATCCCTTGGCAATAGTCTTCCTTGTGATATATTTACAGATCATAAAGCAAACATAAACCAGGAAGCAAAATTATGAAAGCCTGTCCAATATAAGCATGGATGAAATCCCACCAGCAACTCAGCTGCAAAAAATAATTCAGTTAATTGCATGCTTCCATTTTATTCCATCCCAAAACATTTTTATGCTTTGAAGGATGACTAACAATCGTATTCAAAGAAAAGACACTTCCTCACCCATATTTGCAATATGCACACAGCACAAAGCATTCATGGACACAGGAGATGGCTGTGCTTGCAGATGTGTCATGAACAGCACACTACCTTTGCCATCCCTTATTTTGCCAGTAATCACCATAAAAGATGCAAGACACACTGCCATAAATGATGGGTCAGTAAATTGTTTTGAGAAGAAATTAATTGCACTGGTTCAAGTGCTGTCTTTCTGCTGTACTGTGGTGGGGAGCTTCCCTGGGGCAAGACACATGAGACACATTCCTCTCACTCTAGAAATAAAGGGAATGAGAAATAGCAAATGAAACAGGGACATAATATCCTGACAGAGTTTACCTGAGCTGAGTTGAAGGTTTCATATGGAAAATTATTTAGGAGATCACAGCTTGTTATGGGAATGTGAAGGGATGGGAACAGGACAGGAAACTGTAAATAACAGTTCTGAGGAATCCAAATAATTTTCACTAGATTTGTCAAGTGCAAGAAATTCGGGAAGTCTCACTCAATTTCTTAAAATCCAGCCTTCTAAAACAAGAATATTGTAAGTGTACCAATCTGATACTGGTTAACCATAACATTGCTAACAATTACCTCATACCTCAAATCTTTGCCAGGTGTTTCTATTTGCACAGAAAAAGGCTGGCAGTACCCACAGCCTTTGCTTCAGGCAAAGCCTCTCAGGTTGTTCTCCATGTTTTGCATCTTTCTAAATGCAGTCTTTCAATAAGGTTCCCTGGTTTCATTCTTTCCATATGTTTTCTTCTTGGCTTTTGCCCAATTGCCCGAAGTTTCAGGGCTGGGTTGTGCCCCAGGTGGTGTTGCAGGGAGAGGTGGGCTGTGCCCACCCCCTGGCCTGGAGCCCACTGGAACTTTCCCAGTGTCTCCAGGCTCTCCATCCCACCAAGGAGGCAGTGTCACCCTTGCTGTCCCCAAAGCCTTCAAAGAGCCCTAGAGCCATCACCCTCCCTTCTGTTCGGCCTGAGCACATACAAAAATGGAAATAGAACCCAGTTGCATAAATGGGCAATTCTCAACTGCCAAATTAATGTCGGGCCACTGATAGTGAGCATTTAAATATCTGAAGCCAGGAGGCTCAGAAAAAACACCCAGATGTATCTGAGGTAACTTAAGTTGGCCAACAGGGAACTCTCAGGCCAGAGCAGGGTTTCAGCTCTTTTTTAAAAGGTAGTTCTTCTGCAGATTTTTTAATAGAGGGGCAGAGGATTCTGTTAACATATACTTCACAGCTACAAATCAATTCCAGAAGTTGGGCAGATGCAAAAGTGATGTTAAAAAAAGCGGAAAGAGGAAGTCTGTTATCCCAGCTAAATTCAAAGAAGTGAATCCTGAAATTCAAGTCCCCATAAATTTGATTTAGAGCAAGGTCTTGATATAAAATTGCTTTCCTCCCAAGAGAATTGCCTTACACTGAGAATATGCTGAGCAAAGTCTGTGTTTGCTGAAGGTGACCCACTTGACACACATATTAGTAGGTATATGAGCAGAGATTGTGTTCTAAATATAGTAATTTTCACACTCTGTCTAAGCGCAATGAATAATTAAGTGTTTTTTTGCGCAGTAGGAAAAGAGAGACTGAGAGGATATCAGAACTGAACATCTCTAGCTTTGCTCTGCGGTGGTTACATGACCTAGGTTTAAATCCTATACACAGATCAGACAGAGGAAAGATCTCTGGTTGGATATCCCATCCTGCCTAAGCCCTCCCAACACTGATTTCTCAGTAGTGAATGACAGGGGAAGAAATGGACTTGAATCAGTGTGCTTTGTTGGAAAAGAATCACCTGCAGTCCTAAAAGAAGCTGAGATGGAAGGCAAACCAAGATATTTCTGTAACATGCTAGAGTTTAGTCACGAGTTACACACTAATTTTATGATGTCAAGATTTAGACAGAAATATGCAAGAACTTAGGCCCTGGAAATTATAAGCATCAAAGGCAAGTCAGGAAGGAGTATGAGGTGAATTGTCAGAAAGGTAAGTTTAATCAATCTTTCCAAACTTTCCCAGCTTGAATATGTAGCAGAAAATTGATTTAGTCATGTTCTCTAGTGAGAAATTAATGCTGAAACAGAAAAAAAAGACAACTAAAAACAACTATATAAAAGACTCTTGTGTGTTTCAATGAACAGAAAAATTCTCAACAGGTTTATAGAAAGGCTGGATCTGCCCATTTGAACTCTTTGGCTGACTTATAGTAAAACTATAAACACACAGCCTATCTTGAAAAAACACAATAAAAAAAAGCTAGATAATTCAGAAGTTAGGAAATAGACTTAAGGGCTATCTTTGTGAGAACAATCCAGCTTTTTTGTGCATATGCATCAAGATAGGACCCCAGATCACCCTTACCCTGTCCTATGCTCAGGATGGATGGTAAGTAGGTTTATAAAAATTAGTTTCTTCTGTGGATTGAATATGTGGTCCCCAGTGTTTTACTCTAAACTGTTTAAATAGTACTCAAGACAGAATTTATTTTCCCCCTAATTTTTTGCTGTATTCCTGAGGACCACAGTGCCTCTGTGGGATACTTCTGTATATTTCCCAGCTCAGTGGAAACAGGAGCACACAGGCAGCTCTGAGCCTCTAAGTCTCAACGGACAGGATACTGGAGGATCTGGATTTCAGCAGAGCTGTTTCATTCCCATCCTGTACACTTGACAATTCATCAGGTCTTGGAAGCAATTAAACTAGTTAGTTAAAATCCCTGTTGCCATATATATTCAGTGGGGATGTGTGTGTTTTAAATTATTCTTTTGCATGATTCATTTGGCATCCTTAATAACATCACAGCTCAGTAATTTTCTAGCTTGCTTGTTTTTCAGGACAAAACTTTGAGATACTATAACCCCATGCAGCACTACAGACTGGGGGCAGAGTGGTTGGAAAATGGCTCAGTGTAGAAGGACCTGGCGATGCTGGTAGAGAGAAGCTGAACACGACACAACATGTGCCCAGGTGGCCAAGATGGCAAATCTCATCCTGACTTGTACCAGGAATAGTGTGGCCAGCAGGACTGGGAAAGTGATTCCTCCCCTGTCCTTGGCACTGGTGAGGCCACACTCAAGTGCTGAGTGCAGTTTTGGGCCCTCAGCTCAGGAAGGACATTGAGATGCTGGAGTGTGTCCAGACAAGGGCACTGAAGCTGGGGAAGGTCTAAAGCACAAGTCTGATGACAAGCAACTGAGGGAATTTGGGTTGTTTAGCTTGGAGAAAAGGAAGCTCAGGAGTGACCATATCACTCTCTACAAATGCCTGATAAGAGGGTGTAACCAGGTGGGGGTTGACCTATTCTCTCAGGTAACTAGCAACAGAATGAGAGGGCATTAAACTGCACCAGAGGAGGTTTTGGTTGGATATTGGAAAGAATTTCTTCACAGAAAGAGTGATTGGACATAAGAATGGGCCGCTCAGGGAGGTGATGGAGTCACCATCTCTAGAGGTGTTTAAAGAAAGACTGGGTGTGACACTCAGTGCCATGGTCTAGTTGGCACAGTGGTGTTAAATTGTAGGTTGGGCTCAATGATCTCAGAGGTCTTTTCCAATCTAATTTATTCTGTGATTCTTTGATTATGTGTTATAGCAGATTCAGGATGATGCCTTTCTTTAGTTATTTGAGGGTCATTTTAGGAAAATTTCCAACACCAAGATCCCTCAGAAGGAGGGGTCTCCACATTTTCTGTTGGATAATAACGCTTTTGCAATTGGCTCTTCCATGGCACTGACTACAGAAATGGAGACAGACTCTGATTCACAGAATCACAGAATGGTTTGATTTGGAAGGGGACCTTGAAAATCACTGAGTTCAATCCTTGTGCTGTGAGCAGGGACACCTTCAACCAGACCAGGTTGCTCAAAATCCATCCAACCTGGCCTTGAACACTTCCAGGGATGGGGATTCACAACTTCTCTGGGCAATGTGCCTCACCACACTCACAGTGAAGAATTTTTTCCTAATAATTAATCTAAACTTACTCTCTGTACATAAAAAGCCCAGACTTTTTTCTCTTTTTATGAAGGTATTTGGGTTTTTGCAAAGCTTAAAAAAAAGAGCTGAATTGTATGATGCATCTCATTTAAAAACAGTAGTTTTTTCATTCTTCTTTAGAATTCTCTCAAAAAAAGCATAAAAAGACTCAGAGCAGAAGAACTCAGAGAACAGCTGGAGTGGCACTGTGGGTTTTTATATCTCCTCTGTTCCTGTTTTTAATACATGATCAAACTTAACATAAAAGTACAGTGAATATTTCTTTGCAAATTACTTTAGCTTGTGGTGTGACAGTGTGGTCTGAAGAAGGGATGACAGTGTGGCCTAACCAGAGATGGTTTCTCATTATAATATCTATCTGTCTTCTGGCCTGAACTCAGGAATCACAGACTGTGCTGGAGTTACTAAGATGGGTTTGAAAGATTTCAGTGTTATTTTCTTCAGGTTAAGGAGTTTGCAACTTTTCCTGTGGAAAATCTTGTGCCAGTGATTTACAGAAGACAGTACATGAAGGGACAGACTAAAAGAAACATGTTAACTGTTTTTTATGCACCTGTGCTATCCTTTTCCACTATAATTAATGCTTTTGTAATGGAAACAATGGCCAGACTCACATAGGAGAAGATCAGTCCCCTGCTTTCATGTGAGGAGAAAGGTAAACTTAAAGGTTTCAAGAACTGTCTGTTGCCTGCCTTAAATCTCAGCTCTGCATTGAGATTTGAGGTGCACAGTTTGTTGGTGCACAATTTGGTTTCCATTTATTATGAATTTGGTCTTCTGCATCCTACAATGTATCAGATGGATCAGCCTAAAGGACTGACAATTGTAAAAGTTGGTTTCTGCACCTGACTGAAGTCACTCTGAGGGCTGAGTTCTTTCTTCCCTTCCTTCACCAAAGCCCTGATCTCTTGGAGGAGGTTTGCCACCCTTACAGATGCTTTCCTGAGAGCTGCCATGATGGGAAAGAACATCTTCTGAGGGTCTAAGTTACAAACCTTGTTGATTATCTGTGTTCAGTATAAATCACTCATTAGTGCTGCAAATTACTGACAACTAAAGCTAGGATCCTGTATATTCTTACTTCTTGCTATTTATACCTAATGAAAAATCAAGACATGTTTCCTTGCAAATGGACAGAGAAGGCAAAACTGAGCCAGAGTGTGAGACTCCAACAATTGTGTGTTACAACAGTTTTGGGAAGCTGGTCTTAATCTGTAATTTTCCCCACAGTAATTCAAACTATTTTTCTAAGTGATTTCAGTGATCTTTTTGTGGCAACACTCATGTTGCTATGGCAAGGTTTATATTAATATTAAAAGTTGCTTTCAGACCACATGCCTCCACTGAGACATACAAACGTTTGGAGGACGGAAATCTGCCAAGATATTCTTTCTACACAGTTAGGAAAAGGAATGTATAGTTAATCATTGTTTTACTCAGAAGAAAGCAAGGAGTGATACATTTGTGCCTTATATATGCACCATTCTTCAACATCAGAAGAAAGTAAGGCCCAAAACTTCACAGAGTTGTTTGCAAATATTACAAAAATATCTGGATATACAAACAGGTTGACAGGATTTTTTCATAATCATGGTTGTCTGTGTTTACTCTCAAATCATGACCAAGCTCAAAAATTGATATTTTCAATATCAATTATAACTGAGAAACTTCATTGACTTCATTGGGCTTGAAGAACTTTTGGAAGTGTGTCAAAAAGCCTATGAAAGCAGAAGATTAAAAAAAAATTCATGCCATTTTTATAATAGGTTATAGGAGGCTCTTTGCAATATTTCAGAATCAAATTCTGCTTTTTTAACACTTTCTGTCTTCCCACATATGTAGGAAGAAATATCTTTCAGTGTTATAGCTCTTAATCTGAACACTTTTCTACACTCTAATTTATTCCATCATGAATATCAGTCAGTATGTGTAATTTTGTTCATCTACAGACACATTTCATAAAAGATCCATAAGCAATAAATGGTTAAAAAAATACCTGTTTCAGTTAATTGTTTTTGAGAGTCACAAAACCTGATTTTAAGTTTGGCTTGTGGACATATCTCTGGGCACTGCCCAGAGCAGTGGTGTGATGGATGGCAAACACTTCTGTATTTACTGTGGCACAGTGCCCAGCCTTTATTCTGTCTGCTTCCTTCTCTTTGCAGCCCATGAGGTCTTCAGTTATTTTTCGAAATTGCAGTCCTCAAATGATTCCAGAATTCCAGACTACAGCTGAGACATAAATGCCTCCAACATACCCTCTTATTTTATGAGAAATGTCAGTCTCTACCTAATGAACCCAAATAAGCTACAATTAGCAGAAAGCCTCTTTATACCCCTAATAAAAGAATGGTCAATTGTAAATCAGTGGATGAGGTCATTATTTTCAATCAGACTCTTCCGTCAAACACCAAGATTTCATAGCTAAGAAAGCAGAGACTTCTTATAAACTACTAATCCTCATTCACTTCATAAGTAGCTTAGCAGAGTTCACATGAACATATGAATCACTCTGTGCATCTTTTTTCCTTAATCTATTTTATAACTGTTCCAAAGAAAACTCTTTTATAACAGCAGTTTATAGTGTAATAAACTTCCCAGCATAAATTCATGCTGTTATTGTTGCAAAATTAAGATTTCTTTTTTTTTCCTTTTCTTCTTATTAAGGAAGTGAATATTTGGATTGTGACTATTTCAGTCCCATTAGCAATAAAGTTCAGAATCATCTTGGCTAATTCAATGAACAATCCAACAACTCCATGAACCAGAAGTTTATACAGACATATGTTTGGGTAGGACAAATATGCAGACAAAGGGAACTGACCTATTTGTTTTTTAGGTAACAAACACGGAGAGATGATTTTTTTCTTAACTCTCTTAACACTATTGAGAATGACTTTCCTCAAGAGTTCACTCAAAATGTCTGTCATCTATAGCAGACTGAGGATTGAAACTGTTTTTAAAAGCCAGAGCAGAAGCAACAGAGCTACTGATAAGTGTGATCCAGCTGTGGTTTATGGAGAGCAGATAGGTCTGTTATAATACTGCTGTTCCCACACCTACCCCATCCTCGAGATTCCAAATGGAAAGGCCTACTGGCATCATCTGCTGCTTTGGTTTTTTATACCTAGATAGGAATTGAAGTGAAATCACAAAAACAAAGATTTAAAAATTAGTGAGAGACAATATGAATGAAAGAGAATGGAGGGTGAAATCTAATGGAGGTTTTATGCCTAGAGAGTGCATGTCTGTGCAGAAAATATCCCTGTAACAGCATTAACATCAGAGTTTAAGCCACTTCTGAAATGTGTAAACAAACAATTACTTTCAGTTACCTACAGATTGTGAGGAGTACAAATGCTTTTTATAGCTTGCGAGGAGATTCAGTGTGAGATAATTGCTTCCAATATTTGTGTGGGGTGCAGTTTCACAGTAGGATTTTACATTGATGATTAATAATAGTGTTATTAAAAATTCATTAAAATTACTTTTGAAGGCTGGTAAACTCTACTGTACTTAAATGAATTTCATTGTACTTTTCTATTGCTGTAATGGTGGAGGAAGCAAACTTACAAATTATTTGTTTTAAATAAGAACAACAATAAAAATAATATGCAGTAGCTCTTTAAACTTTCACTTAAGAACTACTTTTAAATTATATACAAAACATCTGTTACAGATATTAAAGTATCTGGGACTGTCTTCCAGATGTGAAATAATGTTTATCAAAGGATGGAATAGAAAGCAGTTATCACTGAAGTAGGTCAAGAGGGAGGTCTCTGGATTACAGAGTTCTACCAGCGCTTCACAATAGGCAACGGGTTATGAAACAAACACGTGGTCATGGTCAATATAACTTTATTTGCCTTATGAATAGGGCACTTAACAGGACACATCACTAACTGAGACAAGCTGGGATTCAGAGAAGTACACTCTAAATAACAAGCAGCCTTATCCATACAATTTGTGTTGTAAGTTTAACTTAAAGAGTATCTGTCATGTTAAGACAGATTAATTGTTATGCTTAGGCACAGCTTCATCTGGAGTTACACCTTCCCTGAAGGAGTTTGGAGAGACTAAAATGCTTCCCAAGACTCTGGAGTTTGTGGTGTGAACTTGGAGTGTGCACCATCTGTAAGCCTGTTCTTTGTCCCTCCTAGTGGGCTGGTCCCTTCTCAGTGACAACCATCAACACCTTCTGTAAGCAGAAACCAGTAGACTCCAAGACTGAACACAGCTCCTATTTTATAGCCATGCTAACTAATGTCACCCTTTCTACAAAGGCTTTCTCTTATAATTTGGGCTTCCAGCCATGTCTTTAAACTTCTTATGTATCCTGTCCTCTAGAACTGACTGTTACCCTTTATTTGCTGATTTACTGATGCATCTGTTTCTTCTGTGCTGCTTTTGTGAACTTTCAAGTCATGTACAGTATATGTAGTTTTCTCATACTGTGTCTGCAAATATTCTTTTTACTATCATTATGACAGAGTATTTCTCCCAATAAATGGATGTCAGAATTTTAAGAGGCCCACTGCATCAGAGACATTTTGGTATCCTGAGATCATTCTCATTTGATCTTTTCCTGTTCAGAAGGTAGTGCAGGCTTGGGGCATCAACTGACCCATTAAGCTCACAAACCTTTCATAATGTTTTGGTGGTCCCAAAAGTCATGTGAAGCTGTAAAAATGTCATGATTTCAATGTAACCTTTGCTGATCTTGAAATCGAATGTAAAAGCTGGATGAAAATATCAGGAGTGATGAGGTGAAGGCTCCCTTCACCAAAGTAAAAGAAAGAGCTTGTGGCATCCTGAGAGGGAAACTTCTCACCATGCACTGCTTAACATCGTGCCACAATAACAAAAAATGGTAGAATGTTACATTCCAATCAAAATCACTTTGATCTCTGCTTGCAAGCAGAGATATTATGTGTCCAGATACATAAAATTGAGGTTGTACCAGAATTCCTGTTATACTCCTCCAAAATTTCTCAGCCTGAATTGCAAATATCTAAATGCAAGAGTCAGCCTCCTGCTCATCGTTTAGACAGCTTCACAGAAATTGAGTATTCAAATGCCTCTTCTTAGCAATAAGGTAGATAATGGGATATCTAAGTTATATAAATAAAAAGATGAGAGAAAAATACTTATAAACTGTCAATCTGATGGATTAATAGATAATGTGCTCATTTTTCCAGTTTGAGGTTTCAAGCTTTACTGCTTCCACTTGCGTTGCCGAAGCTTTTGATTTGAATGAATGTCATTACAACATGGTATCTTTAGTCCTGCTTCCCATGTTACTTCAGTAAATCCACTCCATGATTTGGCAGAGCAGGATGATTAGGTATTGTTGGTATATTGAAGCAGCAAGTAGAGCTGGTTTTGATGTCATGAACAAGTCTGCTTTGGCAGAAGGCCAGAAAAAAAGGGAAGGAAACAAGCTCATGACCTCCAGGCAATTGCTGGCAGCTCTTTGGGGAGGCTGCTGGATCATGACAGCAAAAAGTCATCACCGTGGATTGTGGCATCTTGACTGAGAAAAAATGGTGTTTTCCATTTATTAAATTCTTTTATATGCAACAAGAATTCAGATATACTTCTAAATAGACTTATAAAATAAGTCTTGATACATAAAGCAGATATCATCTACATGCCAATCTTTCCATGCAGTGATCCTGTCATCCAGTGATTTGAACAGAAATACAGGGTATTACTTCAAATCAAAATATATGCTGCTTTTTCTTATACAACATTGACCTTTTAAAGATGACTGCTGGACTGTGAAAATACATTCTTGCAAAACAGAATCTGTGTCCCTTTGCATATAATTAGATAAGCCAAACTCTTATTTGCCCAAGAAGAAATAAAAACAATTCCCAAAAATGCCCTTTCTCCCTGTTCAAATGAGTCATATGATTTCTAGCAACATCCTGGTTTTATTCAATGTTCCGTCTGTGTTGACTGAGGGACCAAGAGGTCAAGTGACTTCAAGGGTGGCTTTCCCATAAAGGCAGATCCAGCAGCTGTCTAATGGAGAAAACATAAAAGCAGTATAATATTGGTTGACACTGGAGAATTTAAATGTGGGCTGGGAGGAGATGGCATTTTCCCATTTCCCCGGAGCAGCTAAGGCTTTACAGAAGTTGTTAGTGAGATGACTACAAGCAGTGGGCTTTTTACTGAGTTGGCAGCAGGGGTTTTGTATTCCCTAGCACTGTTCTCTAGGCAATGCAATTATGTCCAAAAACACTTACCTGGCCTTGACCTACTCTCCTGATGATAAAATAAATTTAAAATCAGTTTAAAGAAGATGATAAGCTCATCACTCCTTACAAAGTGTATCATTCCCATATAAACTGTGAAAAATCACAGGACTGTGTTAAAAACTTTTATTTAGACTTATTTTCTCTTTACTTCTTAAGAGTAGTAGGAATACGTAGTAGTTCTTAAGAGTAGGCACAAAAAGTCAGTTATTTGTCAACACCTACTCCATGGCAGAGTGTGGGGTAAAACAGAATCACTTTAGTCTGAACAGAAGCATAATCCCTGTGTGAGTGGTAACCTACAGAAGGTGTTGAATCAGTCTTAAGTGCTTAAGGGCTCCTGGCAGGTACAGAGAGACACGAGCAGTGCTGCTCACACAGAAACTGCCCTTCTGCCTTGCCGATGGCTTACTATTGAAACAACTTCCAAAGCAGTGTAGTGCTTTCATCAACACCACTGAGCTAGTTACCACCTGAGAGCTAGGAAAAACACTGTTGCTCATGTATCTTGGCCTGATTATGCTTTTTTATTATGTCTACCAGCTGTGGGACACATTTTGTTGTGCAGCCAAGACGCAGCTGGGAAACCCAGCAAGTCCTGGGTAGGGACATGTCTTGGTGCAAAGGTATCTCAAGTGTCCCCTGCAATAAACCTGGTCTTATCAGCCAAAATGTCTGATGCTATCCTGAGTTATGCAACCAGTTTGAACAAAGTAGGGAAGGATGAAATCAGCTGTTAGTATCTCTCACAAAGTGGACTGGTACTGTTATGCAAGCTGTCCCCTTCCTCCTCTTGTAGACGACACATCACAGCTCCCTCTGTTCCCTGGCTGAACCAGCCACACTTCTGTCAACTCTCCAAAAACAAAACTTCCTAATCTGTTTCAATTTCAATGGATTTCTAGAGGGACACAGGAGGGTTTTTTGTTTCTTTTGTTTTTCTTTTTATTTTGGCCTTCAGGGCACTCCATGCCCAGGCCTCTGTCCAGCACCAATATCTGAGGCAGTAGCATGAGGCAAGCAAGAACTCACATACTGATGAAAGAAATTTCCCCTTGTAAAACAAAGATAATGATGTCAATTTATTCAATGGCAACAATACTTAGAAATTCCCATTAATTCCTGCAATTAATGACAATATACGTAGGCATCAGTCCAAGACTAATACTTTTGTTCTGGACAGTTTCACTTTTAAGGGTCAAGAAGAAAACAAATATTAAGCAGGACAACGTGGATCTTCGAAGCAATGCATGAGAAAGAAACTACATTATGCTTCTTGGCTTTGCTATCTGTTGTTCTCTGGCTGTCCTATTCTGAGTCCATTTGTATAATTAAGATAAAGAACAACTTTCTGACAAAAAAAATAAATGCAACTCCTTTTTTTGATGGAAATATGTTTTTATACATCTATTGCCTTAGGAAGAAAGTTTTCTTGGGTCAATGGACTCCTCTAACAATATGGAGTGAATAAAAACAGGGAAGAGGGAGCCCAAAAATATCTTAGGGAGCTTGTAGTTGAAGGGGGATGTGTATAAGAAGAAAAAGACTTAAATTTTAAAGGAGATATAGACAGAGTTTCAGGATATGTACCCAAGATTGCAACCTAGAAACTTCTTGATAAACTTGCTCTAAATCCGCAACTCCTTTACTCTTTAATTTTAACATTCTTCAGGTACCCAAAATCTAACCTTACTCTGCTTTGACAGGTGTTTTGTCTAATTTCTCCCCAAATTAATTAGAAAGATTTTTAAATTTAAGGTTCCTGAGATAAATAATTACCCAGATCTCCTCTAGCAAGACAAGACTTCACTTCAAAAATAGTGGTGATGTTGCCTAATATTAGTTTAGAATGTTTCCCTAAGAAATGGAAGGAAAGGTTTAAATTTTTCCTCAGCTTGAGGCATGCTACCTCTGTATCTTCTACCTCTTATGAAAAGGCTGTATAGCAACTGCAGAAGTTTTTAGGCAAATACTTTAAGGAAAAGGGAAGCCATCATTTGTTTATACTCATGCTAGACTGAAAAGCAATATTTTTAGTGCATATGGTCAAATATTTGAATGAAGTACTTTGGGAAGAAATACTAATTTTTGACTCTGGTGTTTATAATATTTGGTTAAAAGTTGCTCACTCCTGAATAATAATCCTGGAAATAAATGTGATTTATGCACATTGACTATTTTACCTTAGCAAATGCAGATATATGGGATCCAAACTTAAGATTCAGTACTTTAATGCTTTTGCTCTTCTTCTTTCCACATGATATTGCAATCCCTTCCTAACATTACCAGACCATAAAACCAGGAAATTTCCTCATCCAGAATATCCATATCTGATTGCTAAGTTGTTCTCCTGATATGTGGTTTTGAAATCTTTCTTCCAGATGAAAGATCTGATTTACTTCAGCTCTTAGTTTCTGTTTGTATGCTTTAGATATGGGGTCATTTAACAGGTCATACATACCCATTTATCTTTCAAAGAGTACTTTCACTACCACATTTTTTGGTGTCTGTATCCTTTATTAGACTTAACATAGAATTTTTAACATGTAAGTCGACTGCTGTTGATGCAACTTTCTGTCTGCCATCTCCCTTACCCTCGCTAAGAGAGCTTTCTCCCTCTTCCCGTTAGCTAGTTCTGCTTAAAATAGATCCATTAGCCTGCGCCAGGCAGATGTTTACAATGTGAGGGACTCTGAGCAAGAACTATAGGAAAGCTCTGATTTTCACTAAATTGTTCTGATTTAATTAATTTTACATCTGATAAACTAATAAAAAAGATCTGGTAACCAATACTGGAATATTTAAATGAGCATATAAAATAGTCTAGGGTAGACACTGGAGTTAAGCACTCAAAATGCTTATGAACATGTTTTATGATATCTCACATATACAGAAAGTATGGGCATTGAGAACAAGCTTTGATAATTCCCTCCTGCATTCTATTGCTGTTTGTATCTGCAGAGGAATCTTCCCCTCGACAGTTTAATATATATGAGACTGACATAGAGTAACCAAGTATTAGATATATACACACATATATTTGGGGTGATGGGGTAGGTTTTTCAATTCAGAATTTGCTTAAAGATTTTTGTGATTTCTTTTTTTTTTTTTTTTTTCTTTTGGTTTGGTTTGAACTTTTGACTGAGATCACCAAATAAGAGATATTCAGTGAGTAAAATTTCATAATTCCACAACTATTCTTCCTTATTCTGAATGCATCTGTTTCTCAAAAGTTATAAAAATTAAAATTTCTTTAATTTTTAGAGATTTGTGAAATGGCTTAATTCAAAATACTGGTAAGCTCAAATACTGGTGAACAGATGTGGTATTAACAATTGTGATTGTTACAAGACCTGCAGTGTGTTCAGTCATCAGGGAAGGGGCTAAATGATATTCAAAATCAAAATTTATTGGTTTTCTGGTCTGGTTAAATCACCATGAGTGCCTACATTTAACAGCACCACAAGACAATGAGATCTGAGTATCAGCTGGTGTCTGTGCTTCACCTTCCATATGATGGAAACACACCCCAGAAAACATTTTAGACCATACTGCATATGGAGAGCCAGAAGTGACATGGGGTTCCAATTATAGTAAAATGAACCATATGTCTAATTAAATATATATGTTTTCTATTGATCTCCACACTAATTGCTGAAAACAGATGCACATGTTTCATCTAAACAGCAATTAGCTATGGGTAGCTATAATCTGTGATTCTCCCCCATACATCTTTTTCTCACCTGCTGCTCATCTTACCCGTTGTGGAAATATTGTTTTTTTAAGGCTATAGGTTTCTTTTAACTTGGAATATGCATGAGTTCTCATGCTTGTTCATATGTCACATATAATTAACTTTCTCAGAAAGAAATAAGCAAATATTTTAGAAAGTAGAGATATGATATTTCTCCAGTTTTATGTGAGACATCTTAAAAGATTTCCTGAGGGTGGTGCTAAGCACATTATTAAAATCACCCCTGTAAGAGCTGCCAAATTAGGAATACGCAGAAATGTTGCAGATGTTTGAATGGAATTAATTTTCTTGGTTATTTCTTGATGAGAAAGATTTCTATAAAATTATTTCCCTTAAACTGCACAGAAGTAGGAGCAATAAAAGTTTTCAATGTGCTTCCAGTTTTAGCAAAACATACATAAAATTATCATCTAAATAAATTGCCCTTTTTTCAAGAAAAGTAAAAACAGAATTGCAGTGCTTTTCATTATACTAATCTAGAAAAAGTTATATTGCATTGTTAATCAATGAAAAAACCTTTTCAGAAAGAAATTCCTGAAGTAAGGATGCAATTTAGAAAATTTTTATGAAGTATAAATGAAGACTGAAATCCTACCCAGCTGCAGTCTTAAATGCATTCAGTTCTGCAAAGAGGACTTTAGCAACAAAATAAATTGTTTTCTGAATAGCATACCATTTGTAGTTGCAGAGCTCCAGCTTGAAGCAAAGATAACTTATCAGAGTTTTTCTGCTTTTACACATAACAGCACATTAACGATTCGTCACATAAAGTTTTTCCCCAGAATTTTTAAAATAATCCTTGTAGGCATTATGCTGTTGAACATGCTCATTCTCTGAAAACATTTTAAAAGATGTACAGCATAAATAAGTAAATTCTTTTGAAAGTTTCCCATTAAATTTTCAGTGAGGTCTTTTTATGAGAAAAATTGGAAAAATTGTCAGTGAAAGAACTCTCTTTTAGTGGACCATGAGAGAGATTTGTCAGTTCTTAATGTTGTATTTTTCCAAAGGGATTGCTCTACATTTTTTCTACACTGGTTGTTTACAAAAAAAAAAAAAAA
>VXBI01011764.1:28581-156830 GCA_013397375.1 Toxostoma redivivum
AAAAAAAAAAAAAAGTATTTTCAAATCAAATGAGCATTTTCTCATTTTAGGTGTGCAGCTTTGGTGTGCTTCAGCAAACTGAGAAGATTTTCTTCTCATAGTTAAAGGGAGAAGGGTGAAAGCTTTCAAAGGGCAGGGAGAGGAAAAGGGGGAGGATGAGGAGTGGACCTGTTAGGTGTCTGAAATGGTTTAATCACTGACAGTGTTCATGATGTCAACTGCAAATATCACAAGTAGACAATACTAAAGGTGAAAAAAATTTAAAGCCAATTTAAGTTTATTATGAACATATTGTGCTCAAAAAAACAGTTTATGAAAGCCTTTAAATTTGTGGGTGGCTTGCACAATTTTTGAGAAAGTTCCTGACATTTCAGAAGAGATCAGAATGTCTGGGAATTCATAAACAGAATAATGACTTCACTTGGTGAGTAACCTATATAAATGGGTGTTGGTTGGTTGTAAGTTTTCCTTGTCTCTCTTTCAAAGTCCACAAATTGTTTTGCCAATCTAGGCAGAGGTGAGCTACACTGGTTTAGCCCTGCTTTGAATACAATCCTCCATGCAGTCCAGCTGCCATTGTGTTCCTGGACTTTGAATTAGTCTGCTTTTTGGGAATTAACATATTCATAAAACCTCTGTCAGTATTGCTGAAAAAAACCAAAAGCCTCCAAAGGATTATTTGTTCTACCTCAGCCATTCCCCATTGATAATCAGAATTATTTTGGGAATTTTCTAAGAAGGAAAGAAACCTTCATTATCAGGAAAAGTAGTCACATACATTTCATCTGGTGTATTCATACAGAAAGACATTTGGAAAATGCATAGTGAGTAGTTAATGAGTATTGTGAGTTAATGACTATTAATTTGCTAAGCTGGATTCTTTAAAATTACCATTTTAATGGAATAAATTATTTAATTTGGTAATGCATATTAATTTACAAGAAGAATCTTCTATTACAGAGCTGAGAGATAGAATCTGGGAATGCTTGTTACATTTACCCTTCTAGGAAAGACTTAAGTTAAATCCTGGAGTCCAATTCACATGTTTTTCCTGGAAAATTAGTTTCTTGCTTTACGTAATGTAATGAATTAGGACATGTATTTCAGAACTATTTCATTCTCTTTTGCCTAACTTTCAAACTGAAATTTCCAGAATAAAAACAGATCAGATCACTTTGTTATTGTACTCTGGTGAAGACTTCCTTTACTGAAGCAACCAACCCCCTTTTGTTCTGTTTACATTCGTGGGTCATGTTGAATTATGCCATCTGCTGACAGAAATATGGACGAGTGAGTTACACAATGCAAAAGCTAGGGCAGGAGATAAGAAATACTCGTGTTAAAGAAAGATTAATGGCAAAAGAGCCTGCCTCTGTCAAGTCCTGAAGTTGATATTTATGAAAGGGATGCATGAAAACTGTAAGAATATATGTCTCATGTATCTGCAAAATGTCTGTCGTCGAGACACTTAATATGTCCATGATGGATTTTCTTTCAAAATTCTTCTGTAAACTAAGTTTTATGATTTAGCTAAATCTGGCAACAATTTAGGATTTAGTACTGAGTGCATCTCGTCTTACTGAGTACCACACTGTAATCATATGTGTGAAAAATAGTGTCTTTAGTTGGTTTTGCATCTATTATCTTTGAGCATCCCCACCCCATCCTCTCTTACAAAAAATTGTTAATCATTCATGAATTTCCAGAACATATGTAAAACTTTTCACCAAGTAGAATTTGTATTCATACTTAGGAAAATCTCCCAGGTCCTTCCAAGGAATAGTAACTATTAAGACCATGAATTCACTACTGACCAAAAGTGTTCTTTTTCCTTATGCTAAGTGGAAATCCTGCTCACTTCTCTACTATTGGTGGTTACTCAAAATGCAACCACAATAGTGTGAGAAGGATGAGGTAAAAAGCAAGTTCTGTAAAATTGAAGACTTTTTTCCCAGGTCTTTATGAAAATTCTTCATCATATATGCAGATGTTTTTTTAGCAGTGGTTGCCTTATCTCTGCCTAGATGTGCAGTCTTGCATAAGTAAAACAGCAGAGTTTTGGTTGATAACATTTGACCTTAAAAGAGTGGTTGGGGGTTTTATTGATTTTTCTGCCAAGACTGCATTTACAGTTGGAATGATTGATTAATGAATTTCTAGTTTCAGAGAGATTATTGCTACTTAAACTGATTAGCTAGCACAGAAGTATTTTATGGCTTTCCAGCAATTAATCTTTATGGCTAAACTGACACAGGGGTATCTTTTTCACTGTAGCATTTCTAGTTTGTACAGAAAACAGTACAGAAATAGTAGTTGACTGTTATTCGTATCAACAAAACAAAAGTACTGTTAAAAAAAAATTGCAGTGTGAGGATGTCACAAGACAAGTATATAATTTAGTAACAGGAAAATGTACTAAAGGCACTGTGAGTTAAATGTGGACCTCTTTGTTATATCCCATACAGATAAAACTCTGTGCACAGGGTGGTGCAGAGAGGATGGTTGCTTGCTGCCACAAGGTACTCCTTTAGGCAGTGACAAAGCACTTAACTGAGCTCAAATACAGCCTCAGGGTTGAGAAAAAATCCATTGATTGCTGGTAGCAATAGAGAAAATTAATATTTTCAAGAAAAATAAGTTATTTGGCTCCTGAAAATAAGAGAAAAAGAAAACTGGAAAGAGAAATTGGCACTGAAATGTCGCCAGGTTTAGTTTGAATAATCATGACTTGCTGCAGTGCTGTGTTATATATACAAATTAAATATACATTAGACAACATTGTTTGTAGGAATCATGCTATATTGGACAACATCTCTGCATTTAAGAAAGAACAAAAAATTCTAAAAGGCTCTGCCCTTGGGAAACTGCCTCACACTGACCTAATTACTTTATTAAGCTTGGATTGAATGGTTGATCCCAAAGTAGATAAAGCTGGAACCAGGAAAACAGAAAATTCTCCCTCTCTCCCTCTTCCTCTCTCTCCCTCTGGGAAGAAATCTCATTAGAATGATGCTTTGTATAATAGAAAAATTCTTGCTATGTGTCTCTGTTCAGGAAATTGGCCTAGGTAACAAATGCATTATGCTGTGCAGAGCTACAATAATTCATGAAAAAAAGGAATTGCCATAATCTTCACTTTGGAGAAGATGCTGCAAACAGGAAGAAAGTTTGTGTTTTGTGGGGTGTTGTGTTCTTCAAGTACAAACGAAAACATATTAAAGGAGAGAGCTGAAGAAGGAGAAAGAGAAAGTGAGACTAAGTGTTTGGGCTGTCAAAATGTGTAGTGTGAAGGAATGTGAGAGGGAACATGGAGTTTTCAAGAGAAAAAACATGAAAATTTTAATCTCATCATAACTGACACAGAAAAGAGTGAACAATTCTGATGAGAAAAAAAAATCCCTCCTTTAGGGACAAAAGTTGAAGAAGAAAGCAAGGGAAGAGGATGATACTTCCACTGTCATTAACTATAGTGCAAGCCAGTCCCTGGTGAAAACGAATTCTTTCTGTGATCACTCCAGTATCTCCAGAGTGATCTGAAATCCCTCAACAATTTTGGATTAGCAGAATAGCAAGGGCTGTCTTCACCTTTTCTTAGTGTGCCTGCAAAGTACCCAGGGTACTTTGGGTACAGTATGAGGATGCACAAAGAGGGTGCAGAATGTCTTTCAAGACAATTTCCAAATTTCTTTTTAAATATTTCTGAGACTGCACCAAAACAAAATTGTGCCAGTGAAATAACTAGTCTTAGCTACAAGTATCTTCACCTTATCTTTGAATTGTTCATGCTTCTCCTTGCAGCCATGTGACCTTGATAAGCTTTTGTCATCTGTACAGGAGATCCCCTTAGTATAAAAAAACCGATTTTCATAGATATATGTAACTAAATGAACTGTTAACTTCTGCTTTGAACTAAGTCAACAGATTGCTATGATTATGGTCCTCACAAGAAACACTTTTCTGTACTCTGTCTCCCAAGATATATAAATACAAAGGTTATAACACTGCAATCCTAATCTTACTAACACAAGAGCAACTTGGAATTCTTCTGTCCACATATCCTTGTCTTCCCTCTTACCTACAGTGTTGGAGTGCAAGTCAACATGCAGCTGTCTTTCTCATGTTTCCTAGTACATCATGTCAAAGGCTGGAATTTTTATGTAATGAGAAACTTTGGTGTTTCCATACTTTTCATTCAAAAAGTGACACTTCATGAGAAAATACCAAAGATAAGTTTTCACAAGGGTTATTTTAGAATAATGATTATTTTCAGAATCTCCAAACTTCATCCCAAATACTATTTTTATTTCTGTATTGAGAGAAATATTTTAACTTCACCCCATACCATACTATGTATCTTACAGTTATGCCTCACCACCTCTAATATTGAGATGTTAAAGATGACACTATGTAATGGTTGAAATAGTCTATTCTATCTTTAAAACCATGAAAGACAGCTGTTATTCAGTGCTGATTGAAACATCTTATCTCTCCTTTTATAGATCAAAGCATATACTGTGACAGTATATGACATAAGTGTGGCATTTGGATATTTTAAATAGATGGTCTTCAGATGTTCTCTATGGATCTCAGATTTAGATTCCACTGGGAAGAAAATGACACAATTTTGAGTTTTTTGAGCTTGTAAATAATTGTAGCACTCCTTCCAGATGATAGGATCTTCCAGGGATATGTGAAACATTTTAATGTAAGGGCCTCCTAGCACAGAAACTGAAATTTTAGTGGTACCTGGAAAGCCCAGTGAAATAACAGCTTGTACACAGTCCTGCAGAAAGCTTTCAAATATGGAACAAAAATGGACAGTAAAATAAAAAGAGGCAGTATCAGTGGCTGAATTTGCATGTAGAGGGCTTTCAAATATAATCCTCAGGCTGGACAAAGCTGCCTTGACTGAATTTCCGCCATAAGGGTGGTACTTTCTAAAGATCCAGGAAAGTTAAAAATAATAAAGTTCTATGTGTGGAGAATAAGCTTCAGTTTTGCTTCCAAGTAAAATTAACTTTTGAAACACAAGCTGTATTTAGAAAAGTCCATGGGGTTAAAAGTTGAAGGAATACCAAAATACCTTCAAACCATTGCTGTACTAGGCAACTTTTTACTATAGTTAATATACCTATTAAGGACACAGATAACTCAAGGCAAATGGACTTAAAATCACATTACTTACATCTGAGATAGAAGTGAAAAGGAATAACACTGTATTTTAATCTTTTTATTCAGGAGTTTGCTCAGGATCTGGTTAAGAATAACCAGTCACCAGACTCCAGCCTGGCTGGGCATAATATTATTGCAAAGGGCTGATGGCTGCAAATGCTCCGGAAGAATGTGAGTAAACAACCATATTAATTCAACTTGTATAACTGTAGATTCAGGACCCAGATGCTTGAGAGTGAACTATTAATGGCTGACTTGGCTTGTATATTCAATTGTATGTTGGATGTTTCATCCTCTGTACTCTGCTATCCGCTTGGACTTGAGGCACAAACAAAAAAGAGATAGTTATTTTAATGCAATAAATGGAGACAATGAATAACAAACACACTGCAGTCTCCTGCTTCCCCACTGTTTTCCAAGAACAGAAGCCCCTGAGAGTAGGACACTTTTCCTTAATTTTCTAATCAGCCACATTTGTGGTTAGTTGAACTGTTTCCATTTGCTACAATTATTTTTATTATTCTTGTGTCCCCACACAAGAGAGAAATTCTAGGGACACCCCCTGTCTGGGGACAGGAGAGCGGGGAGAGAAAGAGAGGGTGTTATGGGGGAGAGACAAACAGACAGAAAAGTAGTCAATATCATATTGCAGAAATTCTGGCACCCTGATGTCACAGCTTAAGCTCAAACTAGTGCCATATCCTTAAAACAGATCTTCTTTTACTGTGTGAGCAGAGTAAGGAATTTATTTCAGTTGACAAATAAAAAGCTTTCCACTGTGGCAAGGATTAATACTTCTTTGAAGGATGCTCACTGTGTCCGATGCTACTTCATAAAAGAAAGACAGTGTCATTGACACAAGATTTTGTGTTTCAAAGGTCAAAAAACCACTCTGAAGTCTATTTTTAAAATATATTTGCAAGATTTAGCCACAATAACAACATTTAATTGCATTACTTCAATACAAAAGACATTAGCCAATGCACTCTCCAGTACTGTGTGTAGACATGGACATTTGCAACTCCATAACATCCCATTTACTCTTGTAGAATTGAGTAAGTTTTGGATGATCCTTGCATAACCATTTTAGTATTCTGTAGGTAGCAAACATCATAAATAGATAGCTGTGGAAAATTGGTTAGCTACAGGCTGCAGTGGAGTCATTTGTACTGAAAGTCACTTGACATTCAGTTCCTCTAAGACTTTATGTTCATTTTATCTGCAAAGTTATTTTTGGGATGAGAGGCTGTCATGATTACGTGCTTACAGAGGTTCTCACACCAGAGGTATGCAGTAGTTATTAGAAACATTTCTGTGGGTTTGGGAGCCATCCAGCAAGGACCAATAGGTAACTCAAGAAGAAAAAGCAGATACATTTGCTGAGTCAATTTTGTGCTAAGAATAGCTCTCCCTGCTCTAGGAGTTTATCCCTTGCTTTGCACATATTGCTGGTTAGGCTTTGACAACATATAAACACAAATTTCATGACCCATGTATTTTATGATGGTGTCTGAGGAGATACTACCAAAACAAATTTCCAGTTAAGGATCAGCAGCCTAGGAATCACTGACAAAAATATAGGCATATAGATAAGTAGATTGTTGATGGTTTGACTGCTTGGACACAGCTATATCAGAGTACCCAGAAGAAATTCACACAAACACCACTACATATACATAGAAACACCACACAAATCTGAACATGATTTCTTCGAGGCAGCAAGCCTATTTTAGGTGGCAAAAAAGAGGGTTGCTTAACTTGGGGGAGTTTGGGAAGGCAGGAGTAATGACAAATTTATAATTTTTCCTCAAAGAATGTTAGACAAAATTGATACAAATCAAATAGTGCAATCTCATGTTGTAAGAAGCACAATACTCATCTTTGTATGCAAAGAGTGCAATTCTGCCATGTTACAAAAAAAATCTAGGAGTATAAATGCAGATCTAAAGAACATTTAATACAGCTTTTACATCTAAGGAGTATTGAACTGAGGCAGATGCTGATGGGGCATAGGATTGTGGTGTCTGAGAAACAAATGTTGAACCATGTTCAGCTGATTACTATTATTACATCATTACTGTTTTCATTCCAGCTGCTACTATGCAGACAATTACATAGAGTTTATTAAACAGTTTTCGAAGTCAATCCAAATGCATTAGGATAAATGTTTTCATTTACATTCTGTTAGCTTTAATATGGTTCAAAGCAAAACTTTGTGATCTGGAAAAAAGCAACAGTTCTCAAAGAGTGTCAGAAATTAAATCGTGAACATCTTGAGTGAGCAGTGGTACTCAATAATGATTTATCTTTTTTTTTTTTTTTCAGAAGGTAGTGTGGACATTGTGAAAGTTCTACTCTTGAAATGAAACAAAGACATACTATTTCATGACATCTTACTTTTAAAAAAATATACTAGTGTCAAAAGTCTTTGATAGTCCCACACTCCCTCCATGCATAGTAAAGATTGCAATGCATTAGAATACTATCAGGATTCCAGCTGGCACTTGAAGAGCTCCTCTGTGTAACCCTGTGCACATCTCTTCAATTCACTGATTTCTTTCTTCATGATTGAATTTCGATTGAGGGCACTGACACAGGAATTGTTTAATCATGAGGTCCTGATTTCTATTGGAACTCCAGGAATTACAGCAACCTATAAAGTCTCGGCACAAAGCACAACTTAGCTGATAAAAAAGGACTTTTTTCTGCAAAGAAAGGCAAATTATTTTTTAATATATTTAGCTTTTCATAATGTGTATTTGAAAAAATGCATTGTATATAATGTTCATGACAGCTATTGCTCTGTTATTTTCTATAGACAGGATAAGGAGGTTGGTATGTTTTGTAAGCATGGCTTTTTCTTTACAGATCTTAGCCTTGTAATTTCAGACAACTGCTGAGATACCATGAAGTTTTAAGCTCTCCACACTTGTTAGAAACCTAGAAAACATTTTTTCATAGGTATTAATATCACAAGGAAACATTTGTATTATCTAAAATGCATGAGAATACAAGTTCCCAATTTTTATTCAATAATTTTTCCAAGCATTGTATTTCTGTATCTCTATTGTCTGTGTTAAACTGTATTTGATAAAATATTAAGTTTATTGTTTGAAGTATGTTAAATCCTTTAACAGGCATGCAATTTTGTCTTGAAGAAAAAAAAAGTGTGGCTATTTTATCAAATTTTAAGGTAATTTAATCCAGAAATGTTATGGCAGTCACAGGGGAAGGGAGAGGCTCTATTTTAAATTCAGGTTGGTCTTCTGTATGTTCCCATTTCTACTTGATGGTGCAACAGTTTTCCTAATGTACCTAAGTGACAATGGAAATATCGGAGCTACATTTTATTCTTAAATACAGGCATAATCCCTTCTGGTGTGCTATAGCCCAGCTGTCTAATGTACAGTTTTTATCAGGTACTGTTACCCATTATTTATTTATCTGTGCTTCTTTTATGCGAAATTCTTCAGCAATAATCAGAATTCTGCGTCCTAAATATACTCTTATAGCTGATTAGAAGACAAGCCACTCTTTCTATCATAAAAGTTGGGAATTTATGTTTTTTCTGCACGAGTTCAAGTAACATTAGAGCCTCGCAAGGGACTCATTGACTGCCAGCATTAGGAAATAGCACAGACTAGTAGGAGTGGGTCTGTGAGTCTGCTGAGGGGTTACTCAGGACAAGGACCTGCTGTCAAATGTTAAATGTTAAATGTTTTGAGACTTTTTATTTCAGGGCATCTCTCGTTTATTTCAGTGGACTGAATATCCTGTGATGTCTGGATCACACTAGGTCTGCTCCTGGAGCATATCATTGTTTAGCTTCATCCAAAAAGTGTCCAGTTTCAGAAGCCTTAGAAACATTGTTCACCAAAGCACAGCACGAGGGCGAAATCAAGAGACAGCTTCAATATTCTTAATCTGAGTAAAATATTACTGTGTGAACATCATCATTTTCAGGTACTGAGAAAAAAACTAAATTCAAACCAAACCACTTGTTTTCTGAAAATCTTTGCTTGTAAGGGCAATGCTGAGAGAATTGCAATAAATCAACTCTCCATACTCAAGAAACAAAATAACCTTTTCCAACATCAGAAAAGGCAGACAGCTTTCTCTGTTACTTCCTTGTTAGCTTTGAAGAAGAAACAAACAAACCATTAAACCAGACTACCAGCTTCCCCAAAAGGTCATATCTGCCTGCAACATATCTCAGGGGGGTGAATTTCACAACAGATCATGAGCAAATGTGCTGTAAACATCAAAGTCCCTTCAGATGTTAAAACCAAAAATTGTTGTGGATTTTGTGGAATTATGAACATCTAACAAGAAAGTGGATTTCATGCCTGGCAGGTTAACAGTGCATCATATTAGTGAGTCCCAGCAACGCTGTTCTAATTGTTCTCTGGTGTACCCCTAAAATTCCAAAGATTTTAAACTAAGCTCACTCCACCCTGGTCTGCAGCCTGTTTATGCAGGCTGCTTGAGAATATCCATGCCACCTCTGCCTGTGATGCTTCTACATTAAGAAGCAGCATCTGGCCATGCTTTCACAAAAAATGTAGGAGTGAATACATGGATTGGTGCTGGAGGCCTTAGATAGCAGGTAGGAAACCTGCATTCATCCTCCTCTTCTGCCATAGCAGTTCATGCAGGTCCTGGATCCAAAACATGAAAGACAAGATTCCTTTCATCTCCATGCTTTCTTCTCTTCTTGAAGAACAAGACCTCACCCACATTATCATTCCCTGGTAGAAATATGAAAGAAAAAAAGCTGTGCAAAATTAATTTTTGAGGACTATTGAGTATTACTCCTCCCTAGGAATTCTGTTGTATCTCTCCAGCTTGTCTTAGATAATTACTGTGTTTTTTCAGAGAATATTTTAAGCTGTCACTCTGATAACTCTTGACTTTAGAAATTTAATGTATTTTTCTACAGAATAAGTGGTGTAATTTGTTCATTTGGCTTATTTACATCTCAGCAGTGCTGCACCTACTGGTAGCTGAGTCATCACAAGACACTCCAGGCTCCTTGAAATCTTTGAGGAAATTCTCTTTACAGAGACCATATCAACAACAAGGAGAAAGACTAGAAAAGACACCTGAGTTTTCAGAGTTTAGTGGCATAGGCAATATAAACCCATGAAAGGAAAGGATCTATCAATTGTCAAAACTTCATTATCTGAACTACCTCTTTCTAAGCTAATGTTAAAGATTTCATCTTGACCAGCAGCTAAATAGTTACCATATAAAAAGCCTAACTTCTGGTTTGGCTCAGAAAACTAAACTTTGTTTATTTTTGCATCCAAATTTCTCATAATAAAAGTTAATGTAATTTACTTTCTTCAGTCATGCAGAAGAAAATACTCAAAGACATTCAGACAATTGCCACTTTTCTCAGTGTTTCGAGGATCTGTGCAGTTTGCTAAGCACATGGTGAAAGAAGTTATGCAAAAGTCTTATCATAAAGCTAGAAGCAGTAGCTTTTCTAGTCAGACTGTCTAACCAGTAGCTGGTTTTCCTGGGATATTTCAATTAAGAGAAAAAAATAATGCTAGACTTGAAGCAGTGCTAGTGTCTTTGAAGGAGCTCTAGTTAGAACAGAAACAATACCACTAAATTCCAACAGTGAAAAGCACAAATGTAATAGAAGTGTTGCACCTCTAATGTGGTTGGAACAGCAAAAGAAATCCTTGCCTCCTACCAAGTTCTGAGGCTGACACATACATCAAAAAATGTAGAAAATCCTTCTCTCTTGGATATACAACGAAATACTTAGTCTGAAGCCAGCACCTCCACCCCAAAGCCCACCATCTCCAAAATAAGCCTTTGTAGTTTTCTGAAGCTCCTTTCTTTATCTGCTTCTCTATTCTCCAGCTGCGAAGCTTCTTTTCTGCATACACAATTTAGCAAAACAATTTTAAGTCACATCTTTGCACACAGATCATCTGAATTTTATTTGGGTTTTTGTTTGTGAAGCACAGCCTTAGCTCTCTCTTTCAGCTACCTCAAAAGCAGGCAGAATTCCTTAGCTCTGGTGAAAGATAAATCCAGCACAGTTACATAGTTTTGTTCCAGTAGTCCTAAATGGGACACACCTAAATTATCTATCCAAACAAAAAGAAAGAGAAATAATTTGACAGACTATCAATGCTGAAGAAAAACAACCCTGATGTGTATATATATGAAGTCTTTTTTGGAAGTGTTTCACACTGTCAAAATTCAGTTCCTGTCCAAATCACTTTCTTGAGTGTGTTCCAAGCTCTATGGTAGTTTTTCTTTCAGGTACCAAGGGCAGGCCATGCTGACACAGCCCTGATGAAACACTACAGTTTCTGTAAAAATTGCAGGCTGGAAGGTATTATTTCCCTAGTATTCCCTATTTTATTATGCTTTCTCTCTTTACTAGAAAATCCTACACTGATATTTCCAATTTTCCATGAGAAGAGTAAAAAAATATGTCAAGATGTCTTATCCTAAAAGATTCCTAAATTTGGGATTTTTTTTTCTTTAGAGATTTTCCAGGAGGAAAAATGAGACAGATATTTTTAACATATGCCTGGATGTAAATATTAGATCATACTTCATATAACACACGTCTGTTTTCTATAGATTATCTAGAAAAAAAAGAGCATAACACTTAATAGGCAGTAAAAACTACGGTCATGGTTAATATTTCCAGTATTCAAACAAAGCCTTGAAAATCCAGGATCCATAAAACCTCACAGTTTTCAGATCTGTGTTTAAATTTAACTGACGTGACAATCCCTGCAGATTTTATTCACTAGTGCCAATTCCAATTCCATAGCCCTTTGGTATCTGAATGGATAAGTAGCGGGCAATATTTGCATGTAGCTGCAGTCCAGCATGCCCCTACTCAAAAATACCTTTGCACTTTGACAGCTAAATATTGCAATACAACTTAAAATGGCACTGTATATGGGCCCTCCTCCCCTAAATACCTGTGTTATCTTCAGCAACAAAACTAGTGTCCTTCTTGCACCTATAGCTCTAGCTGAACCTGTAGGCTTCAAACCCTATAGATATCACAGAATATTCTGGGTTGGCAGGGACCCACATGATCATTGAGTCCACTCTTGGGTTAATGGCCCAATCAAGGATTGCAGCCAAGGACTGAGCTCACAACCTTGGTGTTATCAGCATCATGCTCTAACTAACTGAGCTAATCCCAATCCATATTTTTCCTTTTGTGGGGCAAGGTTTTAATTGTCTAGAAATATTGAAATGTTTTAGGCCATTCTATCAAGGTTATCTATTTTCAACTTGTCATGTACAACAGTCAGCTGGTCTGTCTGACTACTGGCTACTTTTGCCTCATTCCTTATAAACTTACTTTAACTTATGCTTCCCCCAGAGAGCCTGAGATCCTGATGGGATGCTGAACTTGATGGCAATTGACTGAACCAAGAAATCTGCTAGGATCACACCATCTAATTAATTGTATCAGTTTCTTTAAATTTATGTAGGAAAAAAACCCATTTCCTGATGTAAGTGTTCTGTCAGATAATCTTAGATGCAATTCTGATTGCAGAGGTGATGGGACCAGTGATCAGTTGTAGCCAAATACAATCATTGTACTGCATACAACTTGACAGTACTTAATGATGTGAAGGCAGAACACTTCACAACAAAAGAGCTTAATAATGAAACACTGGCTTTATCACTCTGTGAAAGCAGCATGAAATACAAATCAAATCAGGTGTATCTAGGAGTAGCCCCAGATCAGAGTTTGAATTTTCAAGGGCGTCTAAAGAAAACAGCTGCAAAAGCAAGGACATCTGTGAAGTAGATTAGCTGGCTTAGCATGGGGTGCCTAAACACAAACCTTTCTGACATCCGTACCAGCCATCTGTTCCTCAGCCATTCTAGCCTGCTCCTGGCTGTCACACACAAAGCTGGAGGGTAGCCAGCTCTATTTAATCGTGCCTTATATCATAAACCTTCTGATCCAATCTTTTCCCATCTCTGCTGGTGCTTCATAACATACATGTATGTGTGCTGTGAGCACTGAACAGTCAGCTCTGCAGAGAAAGTCCCAGACTACCATTTAATATGGATCCACCCAGCTCATCCAGAGTGCCTCAGGACATATCTGTGGAATCTCACTGTTAATGGGAATGGTCTTCATTAGGGTAACTAACTTGTAAATTTGTTCAGTAGCAAATATAAACCTTCTGATTTTAACCTGTCACACATGCACCCTGGCAAATAAGTCATGCCCAGATTGTTGTAGAGCCTACATTCATTCATTTGTGGTCCCCTCTCAATACTGGTGATGATGACAACAAATTAAAGGTCTGTCTCAGCAAGACAAATATTAAGCAGGAAAGAAGACAAAAGTTGCTTGAAATCACACCAAACCAACTTTAGCAACTCATGGTGGATACAAAACTGAATTTATACAGGCACAGCAACCAGTTTCCATTTTCTTTATTAAAAAATATTTTTGCTTCCAATGCACTGCTACAAGAGCACAGGTTCTGGACAATGGTCTGAACTATCTTTGCTAGCTGTTTATTTGATCTTTTGTCAGTTATAGCAGTGCCATTACACTAATGGGGACTGGTAACAGGGAAATATTAGAGCAGATAAAATGTTTATATTAATACAGTGAAGAAAAATTCAATTGCAGTGAATGTAAATGTAACCCACTAGTTAGTCTGATTACCATATACTGAATGAAATCTTTACTTGTGGCACCTCTAAATTCCTCTTATCTAATAGAGATCTCAAAAAACAATTGTAATACATGTAATTGTAACACATTTGCTTTCATGTGCAGGATTTAGGAAAAGTGTCAAACAAGCCATTAACAGTTAAAAAAGTATTAACAAGATAGTACAAGACAAATGTATTTAGATTTGTATATTTGTAAACAGAAAAAAAAATGTGTTGTCCCCTACATGCCTGTTTCTGTGTACAGCCTGAGGTGCCACAAACTGGTCCCTTATTTCAGGGTAAGCTAAGGAACTGAACTGCCTATATAGGGCTGACATGAAGATTTAATGTGCTTTCCAAATCCATGGGTTATGATGCTAGACTTGATATAAAGATGCATACCATCTGCACCCAGAGAAAGAGGGAAATAAAATTCAGAAAGATTTTACAAATGTACACAATTCTGGGATATAATCTCTGTTCTCAAGGTAAGAGCCTCAATTGATCCTCAATTATTACAGTAATAATTTTGAGCTATCATTTCATTTTTTTAGTAAGGCTGTCAAGTTAAGTCTGTAAACAAAATTAATATTCAGTGTCAAATGAGCCTTCTCCAATTCAGTAATGTTGAAAAAGCATCCCAGTATCATAATCTGTTAGATTATGATAGATAATAATAGATAACTGTATATCTATTGGAAAATATCCTGGAAGGTTGCAGGTAGAATGCTATTTTCTGTCAATCACCTTTGCAGATCTGTTCAGCCCTGCTGCACACATTTTCAAACTGCATGACAGCAGACAGTTTCCTCCCTTTCACAATTCCCCCCTCCTCACTCACTGCCCTTCCCTGACCCAGTGATCCCAGCACTTGGGTGGACAGGGAAAGGAGAGCCCTCCAGTGAGGGAGGCCGTGGGGAGGTGAGGTCTGCCTTGAAGTGGGGAGCAGTGTGAGTCCTGTTATTCCTCTGGGTTAGGGGCAGTGAAGGCTGGAGTATTGGAGGCTGTTGGGACTCAGGTCAAGGCTCTTCTGAATCACCTGGAGAGCTGGTATCAGTGAGTTCCTAGATGGAACAATTATGGTATAACAGATACCTTGAATTTTTTCCTTTTCAGTACTCTTAGTACCGACATTCCACCAAACATAGTGCATTCTTATTTCATTTTGCCCCTCTTCCATTCATTATAGACATAAACAGAATACATATATGGATTTTATTGCAAAGGACTGCGACCCCAGCTGAGCATTACAGAAGCCTTTGCACTTCATGCTGTCCTCAGAAACAGAAAAATATCTCTGATGGGTGGGTAACACCCCTTTAAGAAGCATCTTTATAAGTCTACCCTAAAGACACAGAGATGCAGTCAGATTGCTGATTAGACCTTTGACAGACACTGAAAGAACATTTACTGCATATGAAGATTAGATAAGATATTCTTTGTCAAGTTTTTCTTTTCTGTATAAGTTGATAGGATGAAAGACAGGAAGTTTCTCTAGTCTTATATTTTCATGCAGTAGATTAGAGACAAGTTAGTTCCGAATTTCCACTTAAAATGTCTCTTGGAATGCATAGCTAATTTCCTGCAGACATGATTCTCAGGCTTTTATGTAGAGTTCCAATAAATCTCTCAAAAATCTGTCCAAATAACTTTCAGGCACAGGATTTTTTTTCCTTCCTCTTCTTTTTTGTGTTCTATTTTTGGATATAGGCATCAAGGTAAATTAACAATGAGGAACTTATTGTGTTGCTCTAAATAATCACTTTTTACAGAGAATTTCTGAAGAATATTACAAAAGGTAAAATGCAGTCAATAGACTGTTGAAGACCTCCATAACAGCACTCGTTAGTGCTGAACTTATGAGAAAAACACATGACCTTACTGACTAAACAACTGCATTAGAAGGTTGGGAAGGCTGTGATTCTAGACACGTTTATTTTGTCCTGGAAAACCATAATGGAGTAGAGCTAAAATATGGAAGTCTCATGAACCATCTACAGCTTCACTGTGTGAATCCCATGATAATGTTTTCATGGGATTCCCCACCTGTATTCCTGTGAAACATTATAGTCAATCCAACTCAGTTGAAATCACAGTGAGAGGAGAATCAGACACCTGATAGCAAGGGTGCTTTATGTGGTATACACTTCCTGTTTTTCTCCAGCATCCAGAATTGTGGCCACCTCTTCCTACTTTTCCTTTGGTATCCACTTCCCTTTGTAGTTTCCGACTCTGGATTGTCCTTTCACTGTAAAATTTGGTGAAGAACAGTTCCCCATTTTGTTTATCTACGTTCTTCATAATTGTGTAAGCTTTTATCATATCTCACTGCACTCAACCTATCACTGCACTGCAGCATTCAGCTCTGCAGGGTGGAATCCCAGCTGCTATATCCCTGAAGTGTTTTTAGTTGAAGTCAGGACCTTGATTTCACTGTCCCAGAGTACTGAACATCAGAGCTGCACGTCATAATAATTAAAAAGGGTGTACATGATTTTGTACAATGTAAAAATTACCTCTCCAGTTTATGTTATACCTCAACAAAACTGACTTATCTTTTTGTCTGCCATTTTAAACAGAACAAAATTTGCTGAGGATTTTAAGTGCTGACATTTTGCATTTGCTGTTTCCTGCATTTGACAAGATATCCAACTCTTACACACGGAACATTCTACCATTATATCCTTCTTGCCTTTCCCACTGAGACCCTCAGTGTTTAATTGGCTTTTATTTTTGGATGAATTTGATTTCCTCTTTAATTATGGCACATGTTTTACCTGACTTCATGTAGAAACATAGCCCTACTATAAGCAGAGATCCAGTAGAAAAGAAAAAAAGAGAAAGGGAAGAAGGGAAAACATTTAGAATAGTAGCATATTTCCTGCAACACAGCCTTCTTTAAATAGAAATATGTATTTTGTCAAATACCTAATGGCAACATATTTATTTCTCAGTTCACAGATCTAGAAGTCAAACGTGTCTTCATACAAAAAGAAGTTAAAAAACAACCGTTCGTCTTGCGGGCATATTAAATTTGTTTAATTTTCTGCTAAGCTGTTGTCTACAATAAAACTATATAATTTTCTGCACATTAAAGAGACTATTTATTTTTATTTTACTCGTGATAACTCTCATAATAAATAAGACTGTAATAAGCAAATATGAAAAATCAAGGTATTTATTGAAAAACAAAAGTTCTCACACTATTTTTAATGAAAAGATAGCCTTTCTGAAGTATTCCAAAGATTCCAGGTATGATAACATAAAGGCCTTCTTAGTTCTACAAATATATTGAATATTTTGAGAATGGTGCAAGTTTTTCTTTCCACACATACATTTGCTTTTTAGCCTTTTATTTCAATTTTTTGACCAGTAGATATGAAGCAGACTCAAAGCTCCTGTAAAAGTCACTTGTCCCAGAACTTTAAGCTACATGTTCACAGCTCAGAGGCTCTTATTGCCTGAGCCTACTGAATATACAGTTGGTGATATGTATTCCATGCACCTTTAAAGATGTGTATGCTCTACGGTTATAACCACTACTATTCAGAATTTGGTCTTTAATGACCTTTTGATAGTGAACCCTAAATAGCAAAGCTGTTAAAGCTGTACATGTCCAAATTGCTGAAATATAACATGTTCAATATATCTGTTGGTGTCCTGTGGTGGGATGTAGCAAACATCCAAAAAGTAGCCAGCTGTTGAAGCTTTGTTGTATGCTTCATTAGTTACTTGCTTCATTCATGGACAAATATGTTATATTTTCACGTAAGCTGTGCCTCACTGAGGTGTGACCTATCTCCAAAATGGAAAATGACTGAATTAGTTTTATCAATCAGCCTTACTTGATAGATTGGATTGTCAAAAGAAACATTTTCTATAGATCAAATGAGGAACTGGCAGAGGTGTTAGTGGTTGGTTTATGACCTAATTTATAAATTGTTATTTTTAAAATTATTATCTTTTAAAGTATTAAATTAAATAAATTATTTACATGCAATGATGGTGACAGGAGAGTGGCAAGGACAAAACTTATTAGGCTTTTGTTTGACTTCAAAGGAAAATTTGTAAATCTCCTATTTACCATCCCAGGTCTCCAAGAGGTCAACTCATTGCTTCTCAGATAACAAAGTTATTTTCTCACCTCAACAGTCTCTTGGTACTAGAAAAAGTAACTTTAGTTACAAGCAGTTGCTTAAATCGGTCAGGAAGGAGTGATTCCATGCAGGTGGGAAATGGAGTGAAGTGTGCAGACATGAAGAGTTTCTGCTCTTGACAAACCTCCAGAACTATCCTGGTTCCTTTCAAAGCCATAGATTATGGCTTGTCCTAAATTTTTGGAATCTCTATTGGAACCATTTCATGCTGTTCTGCCTTTTGTCTGGGATACTCCCCAAATGGGCTGCTATTATTTCATACCAGATATGGCTGCATACTGCACTGCAATGTTTTGAGACCTTTGTCTTCTCTCTCTGTCCAGGCTGGATTCCTATAACAAATCAACAAATTTTAGAGATAAGGTAATTACTTGAAAGTAAATCTGGTCCTCATGTGGCCTCACAGTAATTCAGTAATATTCTCTACAATAAACTTATGCCTGAAATGATAACTAATTCAACCTAGCCATAGAGATGTATGATGCACAGATGGAACATACCAGTGCTGAGCAGAAAAAATATGTCATTGGAGGACATGTCCTTTTTGGGAAACTGATAATAATCTATGTCATACACTGATAACACAGTAAACTTGCCTCTATGAAACACGTGGCAAACTTGACAGCCATTTACCTTGCCATGCTTTTTAAAATCCTTATGTTGGCATAGAGACTTTAAATATCCTCTATTAAGTAAAAAAAAGGGAAAAAATACTCTTAAAAGCAAAAAGCCAGGAACTTTACCCTTTACTGGTGACCTTTAAAGACAGAACTAATAAGTGATTCTGGAAGAACAGCACTCGGGTAACCTCAGTGATCCTCTCTCTTAAATGTCATTTGAGGCAAAAAAAAAAAATCACAGTGTATTTCCAGATAAAATAAAGATAGAATAAAGCTACCTCCAGTATTATGTTCAGGTTAATTTGCTGCTATCAAAATATGACACCATACTGCTATTAAATGCACGTGTGATTCCAGAGGTCCTCCATATTTTCTAACTTAGAGGCATCCTCTTCTATATATGCTCCCTCAGAGCAAATGCTTATATCTTGGAGAGTTTAAATGTTAATTAATTTCTTCTTTGTAGAAAAATGCTGATTTGATCCTCAGATGGTCAGTTTTTAGCAACTGCTTGTAGATTTGATATTTGAGTAATACGATTTTCGCATTAGCAGTCTAGATATTCACCTGTACTGCCCAGGGTAATAAAAAAAAGTGACAAAAGAAAGTGAAATTTGGATTTTAATGATGTGCTGGCTGCTCTGGTAATGACAATTAATTGATTTCTCATGTGCATAGGACCCACACTGTGTGGTGCTTTATTTCAATCTGGACTTAAACTATGACATGAAGTCAGTAGTCTTTGTATCCTTAAATCCTTCAGAAGCAGAGCTAGATTTGAATTGATTTGCTTTTCCATTTAGGACCGTCTCACGGTAAATACATTTCAGTCAAAGAATTACCAATAAACTCTTCAATATTCATTATTTGAAGGTTGGACTTGTGACTAAAGCTACGGCTAATGATGATCTAGTTCAGTTTAGATTACAAATGCACTTATAAAATTACTTGTACAGTTCTGTATATTTTTGTGCTTTGGTTCGCAGACCAAATTGGGCTCAGAGTACCTGTGCTGGGACGCTTATTAATAAAGCTAAATTAGAAGTTGATTAAGGTACACAGGAAATGCAGACTTGCTGCAGAATGAGAAATACACAGAGGGGCATATTTGATTTTTCCTCTGCAAATTTCCCAGAGAGTATAGAGATGTGCCATATTCTATGCACTTTGGCCTTCTCTTGGATCTTCCAAGTAATCTGTAAAAGTCACCATGAAATATGCCCAGTAGAAGCCAGTGATGGAGATGTAGGGTAGATAGAGGGATTTTTCCAACATTTGAGTAGCTGGGGAAGAAAACAGAACAGCACCTCTACTCGTCTTATGTTCTACAAGTATCAAGGCCACAAATCCTTTAGGCTTGGAGCTGTTACCATCAAAGAAATTTCAGACTTACTGGTGAAGAGTAAAGAAATGTTTCTATTTGGCAGGAACATCTGCAAGGTCCCTCCTTTAGCCAAAGAGAAAAATCTTGTATTGTTTGTAAAAAGTTTTGGCCTGGACTGCTTTTGTTTTAAGGGAATAAGTAGCCCCTCGAGTAAAAGATGTGATAAGAGACTAAATTTGGATCCTCAATTGCAGACAGCTGTTAAATAAGTCACAAGTGAAATGACTTTGGCATTGTTAACTCTTGAAAGCAGATACAAGCTGAACATTCAACATGCCTGACTTCAGCACCTAATTTTTCACTCTATCTCTGTTTTCTGTGAGTCCTTAAACAGAACAACTTCAATTTTAAATCTACAGCCCCCTGCCAAGAATTGATTGGAAAAATATGGTTTAAAAATAATGCTCTCTAGGTATATTTTTAAGAGTAGAAAGTATCTTTAAAGTTGAGCAACTATTATAACATGAAATACATTTTAATAGAATTCCTCTGAATATTTTTGAAAACCAATATCTTCATAATCTGTGGAAATTATTTTCTCCTAAATTGCTTATTATCTATATCCTCTATTAGATATATTTTGATGCTTTCTGAGCAGCAAAAATTCCAATTTTAGAACCATACTAGATAAAATATAAGTGCTTGCTGTTCTACTCATTACTCTACCCCAGGTGGCCACTGGAAAACTTTCTTGTTCCCAGTATGACAAACAAGGACAGTAACCCTTCTTGCATACCAAAGGACATGGAGGCAGGGAAGATATTCAAAGATAGCTGCCTACCCAAACCCAGCTTTGGGTAGTCCCAAACATAGTCCCAGCCAGCTGTGGTCACAAGTGGGAACAGATAGCCTATGCTGCAGAGGACAAGATCTAGGGAATCAATGTCTTTGGAAGGTCAAAATATATTCCCAAACCACAAAAAGTATAGCTTTTACTCTTTCAGAAGAGGTGGGTTTTAGGACAGTGGCCTGGCAGTGCTATCCTCTGAGGAAGTGCCTTTCAGAGCAAGTGAATGACACCTCTGGCTGTGGTTTTACATAAGAAGACAGATGTGGCCAGATGCCTTCTCTGAGTGAAACCCGCTGAGGAGCCAGAAGCCTTGTCTGCTTCACTTGTGCCCATTTGACTCTTTCTTGTCAATGAATCCCTTTCCCTTATCAAACTTGTCTTGCCTTTCAGGGGATTTGACCTTTCTGAATTATACACAGAGCTCTTGTGTAACAGCCTTTATATCAGTGTGTTTACCATCTGTTCTCCTTTTCTGAATGCAGACATGTGTTACTGTTTATCCACTATGTGTCACCAGTTTACTACAACAAATTCAGTCAAGTGGAAATCAGGTCAAGGTGAAATTTATTTCAGGCACTTTTGTTCCACTTCATTCTACAGTTCACCACATGCTAATCATATGAATTCTGAACAAGGATCAAAAAAAACAAATAAAATTATGTTCCGGCTTCTGACTGACATTTTCAATGGATTGTTTCATTCACCTTTTGGAAAACCTCAACCTGTACTTGGCTTCATTGGAAAACATAGCTGCTGGAAATTTTAGCAGATTGTTGGACAATATGGAAGGTGAAAGCTGAATACTTCATGCAAAGCTAAAAAAAGAAAAAGTATATTTGTCTTTTAGCACTGTATAGTGGGGAAGGAAGTTGTATAATTCCTATCCTTTCCTCATGTGTACTGAATGCAAGGAACATAATGCAAAATCCTGAAAAATTGTCCACACTCACTGTGTAAGAACTTGCCACCACCTTAAAGATTATGCAGATTTTAATTTGATTCCCTGGAAATCAGTCTGCATTTAGCCTTTGTGTTATTGAGTGATTCAATATTATTACGTAGAATAATTTTTACTAATTATAATTCTGTGAGAATGGGGCATGAATATGGGTTCAAAGTAAGATGACTTCAGAGGATTTGTAAGAGCAGACACTGATTACCCTGGGCCTCCATGACTGCTTGCTGGTGGGATGAGGTATGTTGGGTGTACTCAGACCTTTAGACCTCAGAGAATAACCCAAGACATTTATTTGGATTGTGCAAATTGGCCTTAGCTATGGAAATTTCATAAACTGCTTTCCCCAGAAAAAGCAATTTTGCAGACCTCGAAGTACATACCAGAGCTATTACCACTGTGCCTGTGCAAAGAATCCCTTCCTCTTTACATAAACATAAATTACTTGTTTCTGTAGACCCCTGAGAAAGTTTAAATCTAGTCAAGATTCAAGACACAAAAATTTAGTGAGTGAACAAGCTTTTGCCTTAAAACATGCATTTCTTTCACATTATTATATTTCTCAGTATTAGCTTTTCTAAAGCAGTCCATCCTTATAAAGGAAAAAAAAAGGATTCTCGCAAAATGTTTGTAATCTCTACTCACTCATTTTATTACCATCTCAGATGTGTTTCATGACCTTTTATTAACAGTCATGTTCTAGTCTGCAGGTCAAAGAGCTTTTAGCAAATAAAAGTATGTGGTGCCAACATCAATAACAGCAAACGGAGTCCTCAGCCACAGAGACAGATGCACTTCCCTCTCTTCTTTTCTCCCTCTCTTCTCCATAAGCAGGCTGATCTAAGGTAAGATTAAACAAGGATTCATTCCTTTGAGTAAATGTATTGTCACAGATTAGTCAGTACAGAAAACTAACTATGGTTATAGAACATGTTGATAAGATTATTGTGACAAAATGTAAATTAATTGGAAATATGGGTTAATAATATTCATTCATATAGCACAAAGTCTCCTAATTTTGCTGATTTGCAGAGGTGTTGAATACTTTCACAGAGCTGTGTCCTTTTTTTTATAAAAAAAAAAGATGGGACCCATGATACCGATCCCATGTTGCCATTATTTAAGAAACTGATAAAAAAACATGTACAATTGAACATCATAACATGCTACAGGTATTTTACTTGTGGCTAAATATTTATATTTCATTAAGCTGGAAAAGAATCAGATAGCATGGAAATCCACTGAGCTAGATCATATAAAATATACAAAGGAATTGTTAATTCCAGCCCAATCTATCTTTATATGATGGAACCATTGTAGTTCCACTGAGTGAATGGAGGGTGACTGCAGCATTTAGGGTTGTCATGACAATTTCATTTTAAAAAATTAAAAGAAGTCCTGAAGTCAGCTGCTAATCTCAAGGGATTCACTGTGTCAGTGGAGATGAGGTCTCCTACAGGATGATGCAAAATAAGAGCCCACACATCCTTTCTTGATTTCAAGTTGACACCATCCAGATTTCCAGGTATACATCTTCCATAGGAACACCAATCTACTGCTGAGGAGCTTAAAAAAATTTAAAATGTAGATGTTGCTGCAGCAAACAGGGTTTTGCTGCAATTCCAAGAAGGACAAAACTTCTGTGCAAATATCTTTCTGCTTCTTTCTGCTTCCATCATGACCTTCAGAGAAGCATCACCTGTTATAGTACTCCATTTACTTCCTGTAAGATGAGGATTTCAATATTTATTTATTTTCTCTAGTCTGGATGCAACTAGAATGACTTTTACTAGGTGACTATTCTCTGAGCTGGAGAGAAATGGGTAGGAGCTCATAAACATATGTGACACATTTTTAGATCATGAGTTGCATTGACCTCGACTGGACAGCAGTTGCCACCAAGCTTCTGTGTTGCTCTCCTCCTCATTAGGACAGGGCAGGGAGAAAATAAGATGGAAGAAAAGGTATGGGTCAAGATAAAAAGCAGTTTAATAAAGCAGAAGAAAACACTGCACATGCAGAAGCAAAGAAAACCAAAAGATTTATTGTCTACTTCCAATCAGCAGACAATATCCAGCCATTCCCTGGGAAGCAGGGCCGCAGTACAAGTAGCAATTACTCCAGAAGACAAATGTCATAATAAAATATGCCCCCCTCCTCTTTCTCCTAGCTTCTATTGCTGAGCAGTTATCACATGGATTGGAGTATCCCTGTAGGCAGTTTGGGTTAGCTGTCCTGGATATGTAGCTTCCAAAAGCCATGTCTGCTACCTGCCAGCTACTGAGGGGAAAAAGTTGAAGAGACCATGTTGAGGCTGTTCTCAACAACAGCCAAAACACTGGTGTGTTATCAACACCTTTCTAGCTACAAATACAAAGCACAGCACTGTGAGAGCTGCTGTGGGAAAATTACCTCCACCTCAGCCAAACCCAATACAGTTAATTATGATATTAGTTCAATAATGTGTGATGGAGAGCTGTGTTTTTATAATTGCACATTATCTGAATGTGTGGAAGAGTCTCTACAGAGCACTGAAATTCCTGTAGATTTAAGTAATTTTTCTAATCAGAATAGAAAAAATGGGTCTCTGACCACCACCAGGGAGTCCAGAACCACTGCAATAGCTGGAATTGATTCTTCCTTTTTTCCCTCAACGCAATGCATTGCAGTATAGATGTTTAGGTCACAATTCTAGGGTGTTGAGCCAGGAACATGGCACTCCTCAAGGCTGTAGTATTATAGTCAAGAAACATAAAACATCCGAAATCAAAGCCCAGCAAAATATGCATTTCTGCCTTTTCCTTATCAAAGCTGGATTCCTAGGCTGCCTTCACACATGGAATAGAGCTGTAAGATAAAAAAGTGTTATTAAACATTTGACCTTTGTAACCTGCCTGGCACCAGCCTCTCAACTCAGTACAAAGGTTCACCTTCCCCTCCCTCGCCCTGCTCTGCATGACTGAGATCAGCATCCTTCAACTCTGATCATGATTGCCATAAAGCTTAGCCTTGTCCTCTCCTAACCAGTCCCTCAATTTATCACCTACCAGGTACCTGGCTGAAGTGCTACTTGCAGTAGTGCCTTCCTTTACAATATTCAAGCCTTAGATTTGTGGTACTATGAGTCATGCTAAGTTCCCTCATTAAATCCATTAAGGATTTACAAAACTAGTAAGTATTTTTCTTATGAGTATTTGTTAAAAATAACAAAAAATATAAGCAACTGTCTTAAAATTTAGACACATTTGTAAACTTTTCTGCAGCTCTACTAAATATCTAATTGACATTTGTAAAATTGTGACAATTACAACTAAATAGAAATTATTTTAGCTCCACTCTGGAAAGCTAATATTTTCGCCTTTTGAATACCAAGAAAAAGAGTAACTTTGCACCACAAGCATGATAATTAATTATAAAAATCCCCAGTATACTGTATAAAATTACATGGTCTTTTCTACAACAGGAGTCCTTAGACTGGGCTTATGCAAACAGTCCACTGTATGAAAAATACTTGATTATTCTAATGAATACAAAGTTTAACATTAGCTATTTCATAGATAATTGTGAAAAATGCCTGTCATGTCCATGGCAATGTGACTAAAGCTAAAAACTATTATGGCTCAAGAAAAACATTTCTTATCATACGAAACAGAATGTTAATTGTAAAATACGTTGGCACCATGATTTGGACATTTCACATTTAATATGTTTCATTACTCTTATCATGTATGTACATCAATCACAGTTGTCTCACCTTCATTCACAGATTTCTCCTGCTTTAGCAAGATAATTCCATCATGTGAATCCTTTCCTCTTTCCTTTTTCACATTATCTGTGCAATCAATCTGAAGAACCAGGTTTTATTTTTTTCTCTACAAAGTGAGAAGGCCTTTGTTTCAAATCTGAGATGCGACCCTGGAACAAGAGTAGAGCTCACCTAGTTGAGACCTTCCTATAAGATTTACTGCAACAGGCCTGAACAGATATTGGTCAAAACCAAAAGGTTCCTTTCATGTGCTTCAGTGACCTTCAGCTTGGGAGATTTGGAGGTCAGAAGGGAAGCAGCAGAGGCTGTGCTTGTCTGCTAGGAGATGAGGTTTACCAACATGGAGCTGGAGTGCAGAGCAGCACTTTGAGAAGATGGTACACCTGCAGGACACCATACAAGTCAGCAGGGATGTTCCCTGGGATCCTGAATGTGGTAGAACAGTTCTGGCATGTGGCACTGGAGCCATTCCCATGGCAGTACCAGAGCTCTGCTCTTCAGACTGCCCCAAGGTGTCCCCATATCTGCGCTGGGTGTGGTGTGCTCCCATACAGATGTCCCCATTTCCATATCTGCACTTGGAGGCAGATTCCCAACTGCAGCAGCAGAGATGTACACTAAGATTGATGAACTATAATGTGTGGAATTAGAAGCCCAAAGGACAGCTAAGATAACACATGCAGAGTTATACTGTACTATTTTTTGTGAAATAAAGTCATGAAAGAACTTGATAAAACTCAATATTGAATAAAAAAAAGAACTCCTCAAGTGAATATACTTGATTTGAGCAGCAGCTCTGAGCTTTGGGGGTTTTTTTGCCAGACTATTATTTTCTGCATATTTCAGAAAAACTTCGGCTTACTTATAAAAGAGGAGAAATAAGGAAAGCTGAAAACTTCCAAAAGACCATTGATCAGTCCATGAAACAATATAAAAATAAAGAAACAAAGAGTGTCTCCATATAGAAAAAGGCCAACATAACAAAAATGTCTGTAACTATGGAGATAATACACTTTGAAGCAACCTGCCTATAATAAAGTTTCACTTACTGGATTACTGCAAATATTTAATAACTTGTAGTACTGCCAAAGCTCAGACTAAACTACAGTTATTTTCCCTGTCAAAAACTATTGAGCTGTGCAATGTCAAGCCACCAGAAGTGGTCTTTATTGCATCCGTATGAGAAAAGCTAACCACATTTCATTTTTCTAGAGTAACAGTTTTCTTTTTGTTAGCATGCTATGAATGTACTTGGAGATCAAAAAGCTGTTATTTAAAACAAAATGTTAGAATGGTTCAAATTAAAATTAAATCATATTCATTTGTTGAACTGGCAAGACTATGAACAATCCAGGCATGTGATTGTAATTAATACAGACTAATGACTTGACAAAAAGCATTTCAAAATATAGGTGTATTTATAAACATTTCGTTTTAATATATCCATTAATATTTAATATATCCATAATAGTAGCCTTTCACCTTTTGGTACATCTCAAAGTCACTCAAATATTGTGATAAATCGATCACAGAATAATATCATCTGCAAATTTTTTTGCTTACATATTAACCTATAATTGGCTTATGGAGTCAGGTGCTGTGGTCTAGGAATTGTACTCCCCAAATCAGTGCCCCCACCAAGGCTTTCCCATACCACACACTGGTCTCCCATCCCCCTTCCTGCTGCAGTGGGATGGAATTGAGGATTGGAGGCACAAAAGAAGAAGACCATTGGTTGAGATAAGAACAAATTACTGGAAACAGCAATGAAAGAAAATGAATAGTAACAGCAAAAATATTAATAACAAAATTATACAAAAGAGAGTGAATCACATGCAAAAATGCTCACTTTGGACCCCAACAAGGAACAATGGTAGATGGCTTCCCCCTTGCTTATGTGTGAAAGTCTAAAACACTTTCTAAAAGTCCATAACTGAAAGACATGCAGACAATACCTTTAATAGCCTTTATGTAACTATTAAATACCTTTGTGCTTAATTGTCAGCCATTACTTAGCCTGTCTTTTGGACAGAAATTCCACAGAAGGTGGATTATATTAACCATAATTAGTAGTATTTTTGTTGTACACAATGTCTTGCACAATAAAAAATATGGAAAGTGAGGTCTACAGAGAAAAAGAGGGCAGAAAACACCTTTACAGACTACAGGAAGAGGAGTGGGAGGACTTTAGTAATCAGGGAAGATAGAGATATTTGTTGCTGAAAGGTAAAAAAGAGCAGGGAGCAGTCCATGTGCTGCCACACAAAACCACAAGAAGAAGGCATCAAGAAAAAGCTAACAGAAACATTTACAAGGGACACATGGATTGTAGGGAAGGCAAAACACAGAAGGAATGCAAAAACTGCTGAAGAAGCTATAACAGCACAGAAGTGAATGGAAACTGCCAAAGGAGAAGATGGTACCACTGATATTTGCTGGTATAGGTGGGCAGAAAAAGACCTATCAATACAGGGGTTTTTAGGTAGAAAATCCATCAAACCATTTACTGCATTCAGATGTAATGAAGTTCACAAACAGACCTATGTAGGCATGTACTATTCTGTATTTATTTATTGGGTTCTGTTACTCTTGTAAAAAAGAAGACAGTACACAGGTATGGGAAGTTGCCATGGGTCTGCTTCTGCATTAATATTAGACATATCCTGCACAGTTCTCAAGAATTACTTCTTAAGATTCTACTCTAACTGAATTCAGTAGAGAAACTCACATCAATTTTAATGTAGGTTTTGGCCTTTTTTTCTAATTAGGATACAAAAATGTCTCCTTCCAGTTCATCTTCTGGAATACATTTATTTTTAAAATGTGTTTTTGGAAGATTATTTTAAACACATAAGCAGCCTATTAGTTTTTATCTTGCTGGGTTATTACCACAGAATTAGCAATAGAAAAAACCATCTATTGCATATTCAGTATGCAACACAGACTTTTGCTGAGCCCTAAGGGAACATAATCCAGCAAGGAAGGAAAACTATTCCTCTCTTCTTTTTCCACAGGGTTGTTTTCATTTCCTCCTGCCTTCCACTGGAAGATATCAGACCTTCCCAAGAGAGACCAGCTTTAGAATCTGAAAGCCAAATGACCTAGAACAGTGAGACCTCTGGCATTATTCTTGCTTTTTATATCTATTCTGCATGTAAAAGCTATATAAAGAAATGAAGGAGAAATATTTGTTAATTATTCAACTTAATTGCAGGCAGAAGCTACACTGTGAGATTATATTTATTTTATTGTGCATGAAGACTTGTGCAAAATGAACCAAAATTAATGCAGGTAGACAGGAAACAAAGACAACTAGCAGGTCAAAAGTGCAGTAGACTTGCCATGCCTGTCTGCATAGCTTGTCCTCAGCACAGAAGACAAGGAACTGTGCATCACTGGGAAGAAATGAGAGGAAGCAGCCAGGCCTTGAGTATGATTATAAAACAGCCTACCTAAATGTTATAACTAAGATTTTGAGGGTTTCAAATAGATGTTTAGAGTAGTTCTCTTTTTCCTCCCTGTTCTTTTGAACTTCTAGGGTATTATGCAAATTTATTTTACATCTACATCCCTATCTCATGAAAGGTCATGTTAGCAGTATAGGATTAATTGAACAGTACATTAAATCAAATTATCACAAGTTATTTTTACATACACTGTTATTATAATTTCAGAAAGTGAATGTTTAAAAACATTACCAAAAGCAATGCCATGGTCAGGGACAAAAATGCAAATGGTCTGTGAGAGCAAAGACTTAAGGTGTGGTGCTCTGGGATTGCAATTCCTTTAACATTTTCTTCGTAGAAAACAATTCTTGCACAGCTTCTGCCTTCAGAGTTTGCCTTGGAGAACAGGATTGATCTTACATATTTTTCACTATTTAAAAATTAACTTTTAGCTAAATTCATTGTCCTAATTAATAAAGATTTCCTTACTCCCAAAGGATTGATTTAATCTCAGGATAGGAACCATAAATCACTAGTTCCAGAAGCAAAGTCATCCTACTCTTTCTCCACTGACTACCTAGACACGACATCTAGACATGTAGTTTAGAATACCCTACTTCTGGACATCGAGAGTGAGATGAGACAAAACCCCTTATTTAAATGCATAAATGCAGTTAAATGGCATGAAAATGCCTCTCTGATTTACTTGAGATTATGGCTTATGGCAGCAGACATTAAAGGATGTAACAGGACGTGATTCTCTGTGATTATTTACCCTTGGAGCAGATAATGGACTAGTTCTGTTTTTAATGGCTGGGACTTTGATAAAATCTGGGAAAACAACTATGGATTGGAACAATTTTGAAAAGTTCCAATGAACTATGAATACAATTTTGAAAACTGTATCCTGAAATCTGGCCACAGCAAGGCAATTTTATTTCTAGTGTCCAGGAAACAGGCTTGCTTGTTACTTCCCACAGAAGAACCTATCACCATGAGTGAAAAGTTTCAGAGCTTGTCTTTGCACAGCTGCAAGAAAGAGATACACAATTTAGAAAAGATCATCCCCCTGTAGCTGTGGTTTTTCAAACTGATAAGAGCAAAAGTTATATAGCAAAAGGCTAAAGGTACTCCCTCTCCATACAGGACAAGATACATTCCAGTTCTAGAAGTCTTTGACCTTCTTGAAACTAGGTATGTCTGCTGCTAATGATCAGAAGTTTTTTCCTGTAAAGTGCTTTAAAGTTTATCTGTTTCTCAAGCCTCATTTTTGGGGAGATAAACAGATAGAGTTTAAGAAGATAGATTAGAGGCATTTCTGACAAGCCAAGGCAGCTGCTCATAGTTACATTGCCACAAACCAGAATTTCCCATTTTATATTCAAAGACATGAATAATTTACCCAATACACTTTGATATTCCTTTGGACTGTCAGTTATTAACTGACCAATCTAGATCTGTATGTAAGGGGTTTTTTAAAGTATTTTATTACTAAATTTAGCTACAGAGTAATTTGGCTTGTTTCACAGAAGTGGTTTCAGCAGGGAGGAAGCCTGCATATGAGAATTCACTCTTGTGCATATCATGAAGAAAAAATGTCTGGATAAAAGAGTTAATAGGACTGAAAAACAGCATGGGCCCTTAGAGCAACAGAACTAGGAAATTAACAGTGCACCATAAAAATTTAGAGAATTTTTATTAATATTCAACATGCTTTCAGTCTTCATGGTGTTTTAGTGAACATTTAAGAGCCATCAAACTATTAATAAACTGCAATTATAAGATATAAAAATCCAACCAAACCAAATATAGTAATTGTTTATGTTTACGAAAATATTTCTGAATTCTCTAGGATATCTTGAACTGATAATCAGTCAACAAACCTTCTTTTTACAGAGATTTTTGTCAAAGACATTTAATATTAAAATTGCTACTGTTTTTAAGCATCTATCAAATGGATGGAAAGAGAGGAGTGACGATGGGCAAAATTTTAGTATTCATTTTGCCTCTAGTTATGCAAAACCATACCTTGTGGGGCATTAAACCACTCTGTAATTCCCTGCAATCAAGGGTTAATTGGCTCATACACAGGAAATTACATTGTGTAAGCCTGGGAAGTTGTATGGATAAGGAATCCATAAGCAACTGTTACCTACAGCACATATCAGGAATGAGAATGTTGGCCAAGGAACAAAGTTAACTACACAATTTGACTATCCCTGAAATATTGCACATAAAGCACACAAAAAGATGCATTTTCTGCATTCTCTAAATTACAAGAGTATTAAATCAGTCAGAAAATTCTTCAGCACTGGTTTCTGTCCCAAAGCTATGTATGGTTGTATAATTCAAAGTGAAGTGTTTTACAATGTATATGTAATATGTATCTTTATAATATAGTTCATGAGATATATATAGATATATATAGATATGGACACATTATTTTACATATATATATGTATATGTATGTATAGCACATAAACCTCTCCATAACTATTGTAAATGTTCTCTAATTCCTTTGCCACAAATACTTTGGACTCCATCTAAGCCATCCCAAAACAGCCCCATGGTATGACAGAGTGGACATCCCAGAGTCTGCCAGGAGGGCCAGTAGAGTCTGGAATTTGTCTGAAATATCTCTATCAAATTTATAGTTAGAAGCAATCCAAACAAGTAAAATTTCATGTTACTGACTGGTAGAAACCAAGATCATTGGAAGACCCCATAAATTTACAAGGTGGACACAAGTTTGATACACAGTACTCTGCTTGAAACTTGATGCAATAGTGTTTCTTCTAGTCAGGAAGGCTCCGAATTTTCTACACTATGTTAATGACATTCATCCATGAGAATTTTTATGGGAGGAAAGCACAAAAGTTTAAATAGTTTTTAGTGAGCTGTTGGAGGCCATGGTACACAGGAGCACACAGCTGGAAGCACAGAGAGAAAGCACAAAGTCAGGATGTTAAAGGAGGTGGAGTGGATCAGCTGGTCTAAATCAGTATGACTGACTTTATAGAAGGATTTCAGTTTGGACCAGATGAGATCAGAGCTCTAATATTAAGAAATTTCTTTTAAAGAGGAAATGTCACCTTCAGAAATTAAGATAAGGAATCAACAAACTTTACTCCTATGAGTAATGTTTTCATCAACATTTAGTTTTTGGACTTTGATGAGATTACTCACTAATCTTTCAATGAGCAGATCAGGACTAGTGAATTTTAGACTAATAATTTCCTTGGTACTTCCTACAGTCAGTCTGCAGCTCTCCAGCTAAATTTGTCCAAAGCTACACAAAAAAATGAACTCAGAAAATAAAATCTGTTCTCTGGCTAATGTAAATAAGAGAGGTAAAACCACAAATCGCATACGGGAACAGAAGAGTAAGGAAATAATTAAAGATTTAAGAAACACTATAATATGCAAAACACTAATTCTTCCAGGGACTATCTTCCAAGGACAACTCAAGGAAGCAAGATCTATTTTCAAAATAAATGTTAATTCCTTGCCTGAAGCAGAGAAAATATTAAAGAAGGAGACAGCCATTGGATTACCAGACATTTTCAGAATTACTGGTCTTGTCTGCCAGATAAGTCATTGAAAAAATTATTAGTCATGACCAGGATGTAATTTTTAAACAGTAAATCTTAGGGTTCCATTTCTTTACATTAGACAATGCCTTCTTCTGTTTTCTTCAGGAAAAGCAATTTAGACCAGTCCCTTAGCTTTTAGCAGTTTATCTGTGAACAGAAATGAATTTATATGAGCGAGACCAAAAATATCTTACTTTGACATGTCATTTAGAAAAATTCCATTTTTTTCCTTTTGTGCACCTACGGTTTTATTGAGTTCCCGGTCACACTGATGAACATCCCAGGTTACTCTAAAAAATCCTACCTATTGAGGGCAGTGAAAGCACCAGTGGGAGAAGCCAGAGGAGAAATGCTGTACCAATGGAATGTGCTGATGGCACCAGACTAAGCAGGTCATCCAGAGCCTTGCAGTGACAGCTTTTCAGGACACTCAGTACAGAAGAACAAGTACATACAGGCATCATTTCTGAGCAAGCACTGGAGCATCCTGAATAGAAGTCTTCCTCACATGATTCTCAGTCCATGTTCCTGAACTTGTGCCATCTTGTTGAATAACCTAAATGATTTTTGACAGAAGGAAATTCAGATTTCCACATTCTTGATTTTGTGATGTTGAGCACCTTTATAGCAGTCATTTTGTGAGACCACAAACGTCTAATTGAAGTAAAACACCCTCAGAAGGGATTTCTATTCCTTTCATTGCCTGTCCCTTCCTCTACAGTTATGTACACTGATAGAATTATCACAAGCTCATTGCATTTGCTTGGAAGCTGGCAAAGACTCTAAATTCAGCAAGCAGTAGGAGGAAATGAGTTTGGTTATCTTATATTCACATGAGTGTCCAAATCACTGAATGATTGAATTAAAGATGGGCAGTGTAGTATCATGGCAGCCACTACATAAGGAACAGATACATGAGAAAGGCTATCCAACAGTGATGCCTCTCCCCTTCAGGGGAGTTTTCCCCTATATAATAACCAGTTTTCCACTCCAAGTCTACTCCAGGTCCCACATTTCCACTGCTTCAGATGTTAAATCTACTGTAGTAATGATTTTTCAGATTTTCTTTTATAGTTTCCTATAGATTATGGTATAGCTGTACTTGGTGAAGAAATGACACATCTCTCAGAAAACATAGGTCCATGTTTTTGCTAAGTAGAAGATAGTTATATAGTTATAGCTTCAAAGAAAGCAAAGACAGGCCCACTATCATCAGAAAACCCAGTTTTGAGGCTAAATAATTCAGGTATCACATCATGTTTATTGAGCTACATTCCTACTGGGACTCAAGCTGGTTACTAATGATTGAACAAGGTATGGCACTATGCCACAGACTGATACCAACTGGTTTAGTGAGAGTTTCAGCTTTCTAACATGGCACTGGATTATTTCCATCTAGCCATATCCTTGCTGATGTAAACAATAACCTCAGACTGTTACTTGAGAATATTTTTATCAAATTCATCATCTTTTAAGCAAGTGTTCAAAGCAAAAGTTTGATCCTGTCATACTGGACTAAAAATTTTAACTCCTGTATGATGAGAAATCACCTTCACTCAGCATAAGCAACAGTCCATCCTACCATAAGATCACTGTAAAAATCAAATATTAAACAAGACCTCAGGATATAACTGTTTCAGAGAAATGCTGAAGATTTTAATTTGCCCCTTACACAAGACAAAGGGTTCAATTTTTTAAGATGTACAGTTCTACTTTCATAGAAATCAGCTTAAAAACCTATACTGCACAGACTTATAGCATGGCAAGGACCTATTTTGGAGTGAAAGGGGACCATGCAGATTATCAAGCCTAATCTCCTGCAGGGTTTTGTGGAAAAAATTTTTTTAATAAAGGCATACTTTGAACAACCTAGAGAAATTCAACTTTTATTTTACACAGTGATATTAAAATCCAAGAATAAAGTTAAAAAATTCATACTTAGGGTTTATAATTACAGTTTGTGGTTCATAGAAGACCGGAATGATGGCTCTCATGTAAACTTTTTATATTTTTCCTAATTAAAATGGGTCTAACTTTCTCATAACTCTCTGCTGGTGGTCTGGTAATGTGACCACAAACTCATTTTATCCTCTTACCTCATTGCTGTGAGTGCCAAGTAAAACTTGTTTGTAGGTCTTCTGGAATACATATTACATTTACTGTTGGACTGCACAGTTTTTTTAGTGATTAAATAGATCTCACAAAGCTCACTAAATCTGGCTTTGCAGACAGAGGGAAAGTGAGTGGATGGCATGTAGTAGCAAATTGGAAAGGCATGCAGGAGCCCAGAGAGCACTATGCAAATCAGGAATGGGGGCAAGTTAATGTCAGAAATGGAGAGAGTATTCAGAACAGCAGCTGGAAGGAAGAGTAATCCTAGAAGACACAGAGCTAGCTGAAGAGGATGGAGAGGCAAAAGAAGCAGATACTCCTTGCTCTGAAGGATGTGTATGCAGATGAGTCACCTCCTCTCCCTCACTAGGTGTTTAAAAGATGCAATTTAAAAAGAAGAGATAGAGAGAGATTTATAAGAAGGGGAGAGAAAAGCTGAAGTCTAAAAACAGCTGTGATAGAATGGAACAAGCCTGTTTCTGCTTACTATATAGTAAATAAAAAACCCTAAAATATATTATTGCTAATGTAACTGAAGATAGTTCCCTCAGCATTTGGGGGGGATTTTTTTACTATTTTTTTTAAGTCAAGAAGTTTTGAAAACATGCAAATTTTCAAAAGGAAAGAGACAAGTAACATGTTAACAATTATTATTATAGTAATAACTATTAAGAATATAAAGTGCAATATTAAAGAAAACGTTGAAGCATCAAATGTAAACATACTTCCAGCAAAAATATTTAGTTATTTTGACAGAGAAGAAATTATTTAAAATGTAAAATAACTGCTTGGAGATGAAACACTAAATTTCTATCTTTCAATAGCTATTTGTAGACAGAAATGTTGGTTATTTCTGGAGTTTATAGTAACGGGATCAGATACAATAGAAGGGCTCTTTTAAGATATCATCACCAAGAAATATTTAGATCCAGTGGTTGGGATTATGATCAGGTTATTTCTGACATCCAAATCCAAGATATTTGGGGGTTGTTTTCCAAGGTTCTCTTCGCAACTGTAAAATGTCCATGTTAAAAATATTAAAATATTAACATGGCAGACACTCCTGTGGCACTGATAAGAGTTTGCAGGAAGATATCTCTTTTTTAAAGTACAGTTTTTATCTTGTTAAACTTCACCTCACATTCAGAGCTCTGACAAGGGAAAGAAAGTTTTCTCAAAGGAGAAGCAAATGAATTCTAAGGTCTGATCATCTCTGCTGCCTTACACTTTTTGAGATGATACTTGTTCAATAGGGTGCCAACAAAATGCTCTCTGACAAATATTGTAGCATTTACAACCAAGCTTGGTATCTGTCTTAAAAATTTGGTGCTTCTGTTTTTGCAATGGAAAGTGAGAGATTTAATTAATTGTGTTTGCAGAAAACTTCAATGCCAAAAAATAGCTGATTTTAGCTTTCTGCTACTATTGAAGCAAACCACAGCAGCACAATGAATGGTACTTTATGGGTCTGACCTCCTCAAAGGTGCCCTGCTGCTTCCTGGAGCTGCAGTTCTGGGTTCTCAGCCACTCCCAAAAACAGATCTAATTTTTGTGCCATGAATAGAGAGTCCTTCGTGTCAAAACCTTATCTCAGCTCTCTGTGACCTGATTTCCTTCTCTGCTTTGTGTTGTCACCACTCAAGGAACAGCTTCTAGCTTTTGTGCTTAGAACCAGTCTAATCTAATTTGGCTTTCCTAGAGGGCCTTCACTCTGTGCTGACACTCTGGGTGCAGTTACTCCATGGACATATTAAAAGCAAAAATCTTAAACTCTTGAATTTCTAAACAAAACCACTCTTAGAGGAATTTTTATGATGTTCACAGCCTTAGCAGTTTGGGAAGGATGGACCTCCCATCAGCTTCTCCTAAGTCTGAATCTCTCTGTGGCTTGGACACATGGGGGCCAGCTGGCTGTCCTTGACAGCAAGAGTTAGTTTTGCATCCCCTTTCTATAATATTGTGTTAGATTTTTGTCTGAAGGACATCTTGGCATCTGCAAGTAAACATCACATTCAGGAAGGCCTGTGTGTACACAGTCTTAGTCATTTATAGAAGAGCAGGATGCTTCTGAAGAAAATGCTAAATTTAGATTGAAAACTCTCATTCACCAAAAAGAAAAACTCTATTCAAATTAAGATTTTTTCTTCCCCCCACCCCCCTATTTTTAAATACTTCCTTTTAAGTTTACCAAACCTGATTTTCCCTTTGAGCACAGTAACAATGTTTTTCATCCAGAACCAAGGAGAAGGTAAGCAGGAAATAGATATTTATTTGATTTTTTTTTTCTCAGGCAAGATATGTCTTTGATTAAGTACTTTCAACTTTCCTATTGAATACTAGAGTGTCCAATGTTCTTTTTACTAACCTTGGTATAGCTTTGGTTGAACTTTGGAAACAAAAGCTTGCTTGCTAAACTGCTCAATCTAGTTCCAAACTATAAAAAATAAGTCATGAAACGTATTACTAGATACGTATGCATAGATAACAAAGCAAAAATGTTACTGTCTTTCAAGTGAGCTTGTGTTTTCATTTCCCTAATGCACTGAAAATTTGTATTCTTTTACAAAAAGCTTGCTATTTGATGTAGACAGTAGTTAGATATTATTATATTATGTGGTTATATTATTATAATTAGATATAATACAGAATGTAAGCATAAATAAAGACAGATCTCATGAGGAGAAACAGATTTTGGAACAACAGGAAAAGGATGGCACTGGGCTGAATGGAAGGAACCTCTTTTACAGAGAGAGGACTGTTTGGAAACACACTCTTCTGTCAGGAACTTTCATGTTTCAAACCACTGGCTTTAAAATCATGTAAACTGTGAGAATATGGCATGCCATTGAAAATACTAAATTTTAGTTTCTATTGTTAGGCTGCAGCACCACATAAGGAATGTCAGTAGTGAGTTCAAGAAGATATGTGTGTCAAAAAGCAGAAGAGAAAGAGCTATGCAGTGCACAGCACAGAACACATCAGCCCTGGAGCTGTAATGTGGGAAGAACTGTGTGCAAGCACTGTGACCAGGCTGTGTTAATGCTACTGTGCAATGTTCTCCTCTCGCTGGACAGAGCACATCCTAATTACCAACACTAAGTCCCTTCTTTAAGGTCCTTACATGAGCATGCAAAGCAGAATAAGTACAGGTGTTTGCTGGAACTGTAAACACAAGATATTAGTACTGGGAAGTTTCTGAGAGATTTTTTCATCCCATTGCAGGTATCACAGGAAATTTTTGTGTGTATCATAAATCAAGATTCTATCAAGTCTGAGTTTAAGTAAAGAAACCATAGTGAAATTTAAAAATAACATTCCTTTTTCATATGACTTCTTTTTACAGATAATTTTCTCTACTATATATATAGTAAGACCTCTCAACAGCTTTGTGGCATTTCTCTTCTGAACAGTCAAGCCATCTGTATATTAATGCCTTAGGCAGCAGCTTTGATTTCATTATGCAAAAAATAACTTAGTTTGCTGTCACTGATAGCTGAGAGAAATTCTGAAGAGAGTAAATAGACAAGCTGTCCTTTAACAAATGTATTTTTGTGGTGGAAAGGGTAGATTGAAGCTGACAGATGACGTGAAAAAAAACACTGATTTCTTTGGCTAGTGCAAAACCTTTGCCACCCTGAATATTCTTAGTTTTGATGTTCTGGATATTGTAAATGGTGACACTGCATCTTCCATAACAACATTACTTGGAGAAAAACTGGGTTTTTTGGGAAGTGAATAGGGAGGATGCCTAAGTTTGCCTACAAGGTGGAGACAGGCATTGGGACAGTGTTGTGCCAGAACAGTGGGGAGGGAAGGGTAGCAGGTTTTTCTGTACAGGTACTCTCTGGTTTTGCCTGGTGTGGTCACAGCCTGGTCAAATTTATTTGCCTTTGACATCAGGGCAGGGGAGCCAGGAGGGCTCTGGGCTTGGCTTTGTGGTGTAATGGGCCAACAAAGAACTCCTTTGCCCTTGCCTTTCTATTTCTTGTACAAATAGTTTAGAAATAAGCTCATTTCTTCCAGGTTTTGTTCCCTTCCTCATCCTAATCAGGCACTCTATGATACAGATCTGCTTTGTGTTCTCAGGGATGATGAACATAAATTTCATATCACACAAAAAACTATTCACTTTCCCCTTTAAACCTCCAGAGTCTAGATAACTTCTGATTAACAAGAAATCAATTTATTAAATCGAAAATATAAAAACATTAAAAAAATAAAGTCTTGAACAAAATTATCTTAATGCTAATATTACCTTATGGTATCACTAAACATATTACAAAATGTCACAGGTTTTTTTGCTTCTGGTGCACAGTCTTGATTCCAGTCCTTGAAGAAATGCTGCACTGTTGTAGTTTTGGATGCTAGACTTTTAGAAAGGTCATTGTGTAAAGAGGAGCTTTCTTTCTGCTTTCATTCCTGTAATAGGAATTTAACTCTTAAAGCAGAAAGGCTCACTGTAAGGCAGCTGTAATACAGCCTTTCTTGTATTGCAGCCATTGCAATGCAAGACAATATTCCTGACAAAATAAAAAGTATTCAGTCTGTCTGGTTCCATCTCCTCTATCTAAGTCCTAGCCTGTATCTGCATAAAATATACATGGCCAACTAAGACCCATGCTCTGTGCCTTTTGCTGTGCTAGAATGTGACTTCAGGCCCTTTATAATCTGACACTACTCAGGAAGGAGGGACTAATACAAAGTTTAATTGCTGGTAAAGCCTATAGTAAATATTTGCAATGTTCTTTAACTCTCTTCCCTCAGCTCTGCACAACACATAAAACCTTGGCAACCTCAAGTTTCAAACCAGAAAACAAAAGCACTATTGCTGAGATAAGTTAAATGTTATGTGTACCTAACATAGTGTCACCAGGGTGAAATTCTCTGGTTTAGAGAGATAGCAAATTTTCAACTTACCCCTCTGTTACCTAAATCAGGATTTGCTGACCCAGTGACTCTGAAGGAAGAAGAGTCCAGCTGTCCTGACCTGATTCTCTATTATCCTGATACCTGGCAAAATTGTTATCCTCAAGACCTCATATGACATGCTTCAGTCTTTGAAGAAACTATTCAGCACCTTTAGAGTCAAACACAGACATGTTTTTTTGGCAGCTAGATGGAGAAGCAACACATGTGTTAGGAACATATGGCCTTGGCGGGTTCATATTTAGCCATTTATACTTCCCAGAAATGTAAGATTAACTCTGAGTTACTAGAGCAGTGAGTTGTTATCTTTCTTTTTTTTTCTTTTATTTTGACAGACCAGGAAATATCCATGTTCTTTACTGTCTGGAGGTATTTTTAGTTACACTTAGAAACACCCAGGAGTCCCACTCTAGATCAAGACATGCATTTAGATGTTGACAAGGATATTCACATCACAGCCAAGGCCTGCAGTCCTGTGTCCACAGCCTGAAAATGTCTCTGTGTGTGTTGCCATACTGAAGTTAATGAGGCAGCTTACCTGAGCAATGCTATGGACATGCATATGAGGATGACTCACCTCTCTGATAGAGAAGTAGGAGGGAAAAAAAATGCATAAATAAGTCAAAAGGCTTTAGAGTCAAAGGCTGTAGACCAGCCCATCCTCCAGGCCCTCCTTCTCTTTGAAAAGCTGTCATCATTAATTACAGGGAGCACATGAAACTCTGTTTGAACGGGCACAGCCCCTGCTGTGGAAGGGGGGGACTGGAACCTGGCAGGACAAAGCAGGGATGTTGCAACAGTGTCAGTCATCAGGAAAGAACCGGTGAGTGGAAAAGAGAAGAGGCAGCATGAAAGCTTTTTGTGCTGTGTGCTTTGGACATGCACGTGGCTCCTTCAGTACATCTGTTAAAGTCATGCTCAGATTGCTCTCACCTTTATAATCTCCAATACCTTTAGGCTGAAACTTCCCTGGATGCATTTAATTTAATAAATGCTGCAGTAAATACTAATTCCTTCTTGTACTTTCTTGAGCCTTCCTAAATACAAGGAATGTGATTAAAAATGCTTACAAAAAGTTTAAATCACACCTGGACAAAAGCTTCCTTTGTTCATGAAATATCATATGCCTTACTAAAAGGGGAAAAAAAAAAACCTATCATGAAGGATTTTTCAGGGGGAGATGTTAAGTGATTGTGAAACAGTCTGTTTATGAACCCTGAATTTTCCTTTAAGTAAAGACACCCAATTTATATACACTGTACAGGAACAGGAGATTCCTGTGGTGGTTTGTGGTGAGCAGATTCTCATTTTATTAAATGTTTTCCGTGGACACAATACAGAAAACAAAGCTAGGGTGATTTATTAAATGTTTTCTGGGTATGCAGGTCTCTTGCCACTCCCTTCCTCTCCTTCCACTGGCCAGGCAAATGTCAGGAGGAAAGCAGGCATGTAGTGGAAGAAGGAACTGTAACAGTATTGGCTGGATCCTCGAACAAAGTCAGAAACACTACATTTGGCCTCAAAAGCCCAAAATAAACCGACTCTCCCTCAGATATGCTTCCTCAGCACCCTCCATGCTAAGAGCATGAGCAGTGTTGTCCAGCCATGGTTTGCAGGACAGGAAGGGCACATATTTAACTAAGAAGAAGTTTATTCACTTCTAAGAACAAAGCTACTAAAAGTAAAGCACTATTTTCCCAGTGAGCCCGGGAGAATGCGTCATTCCCACACCCAGGCTGCCCAGGTACTTACTCATACACATACATGTTCATGTCTGTCCTGTGATATTGTTAGATAATAGAAGGATGAGAAAAACAGACTGCCAGACAAATCCCAGTTTAACAAAGCAGCAAATGTTTAATGTTCAGGTGATTAAGCCATCAAAGTAAAGCAGGTGATATGAACAGCCTCCTGCAAGGCACAAGGAAAAGGGTTTGGTGAAAACTATTCATTTCAATCAAAACCTATATAATTGTTGAGATTAAAAACAAACATCAGACAGTGATTCTACAGCTGAGATATGGGAAATTAAAAAAAATAAAATAAAAGCTAACCTGTAAGTAATCTCCCCTTTTGCCATGTGGCAGCTCAGCAGCGAGCACAGCATGTTGCTTTCCCACAACAGCAAGCAGTCCCTAGCACATTTGCTGCGCTGGAAGGTCACACAGCACTGCCAGAGAGCAGAAATCTGTGTTGAAATGTGCAAGCTTTTGGGGATGGACATTTTCCATGCAACCCATAAGTGACTTTTTGAGCCTCATGCATTCTCATTTTGATGGGATACATGACAGTTTCTTCTCTAGCTGATAAACTGTACATACCAGCACAACTGGAAGCTCTCCTGAGCTGTCATTATGAAAAAAAATGGAAAGTTCATCAATGGCCCAAAAATGCTTTTTGTGGGCCATTGTTGTTTGTGTTGGGCTGTTCACTCCAGGAGTTATTTTGGAACGTGCTTGCATTGGGGTTTGAGGTTTTTCAGAAGAAAAATGCTGGCTTATGTTTATGTTTAAAATATACTTCTGAGGAAGAAAGGGCAGAATCCTTTGTTTCAAACATTTATCCAAGATGCATTTCACTGTTAAATTTTTAGTTCCTTATCCTGCTGTCCTATATCTTTTTGTTGAAGTCTTTGACCTAAAACATATTGTATGGGCCAGTGAGGAATTCTATTTATCCTTTTCCTACCTCATCTTCTGCTGCCCTTCTGCCCCCTGCCAAATAAATAAAAGGGAAGTTATTTTGTCTTGAGTAAAGGTCCTTATCTCAAAGAGATGACAGGATAATATGATAAAGTCCCAGCCCCCTACAGAATTGGTTTGGATCAGAAGACTTTGGAAAACAGTGAAATCAAGAATCCAAATAATTATCTTAGATAAAGTAAGTGTTTTAAAATATCATGAAAATGTTTGTGGCATTTAAAATTATAATGTTATTTACTCAAGAATTTATACACCCCACTTTTCCAACAGTAAGGGAGCTGTTTAACCCAAGGGCTGCAGTGTTAATTGTAGTTCTTTTAGTAAATAGTAAAGGAGTCAGTGGGCTGTGATTCAATATGTGTGTTGTTGTGTATCAACAAAAAATAACTTTTTTGTCTCTACAACTTCTGATTCCCTGTCAAATAATTTTACCTACCAATGGAAACAAGATTTTAAGTCTAATACTCACAAATTAATATATCTAACTACTGTAAATAAAATCATAAAAACAGATTTTAGGCCACTAGAACAATGAAAATAATATTAAGAGTCATTGCTAAGTAATTACAGGAGAATTATGATGAAATAACATCTACAGAATTATTCACATTTCTACCTAAAATATTAAAACTGAGAAAATGTGAGGGTTAAATCTGCTATACTACAGCTTCTGTAGCATTTCTGGTGCTGCAAAGGAATAAAATCCCAGACAAAGAAGAAGGAGCACAATACTTCTGTGTGTGAGAGACCCCGTATAGGAGGCCTGCAATGATGATGCTTATGGGAGATCCAATGTGTGGGGAGATTCCTCTGCTTCAATGTCTTCTGGAGAAAACACAGTGAAGCAAAATTTAGCAGAGTCCTGAATAAAGTTGTACTTACCTTACTTTTACTATGCATAAAATAAGGTAGACTAAGAAGCAGACAATAATATTCTTTCTTTCTAAATCCTCATCCACTTTTAGGCAGAAAGTGGTTTGGCCAGAGCAAAGCATCGGGGTCAGTGTATGCTTTTATTTTGACACAAAACATCATGGCCCATTTAAGCTTAGGGGAAAGATGTTGCATTCAGATGGATTTTTAGCACAGACCACAGAGAGGCTATTCTGTACTTTAAATTAAAAGGGACATGCACTCCAAATCGTGTTCTGAACGGGATCTGGCTTTGGTGGGGAGGTTTGTTGCTCCCACAACGAGGATTTATGAAACATTTTAATAAACAATAAGGCTTTGTCTGAAGAGAGAGCCTTGACATCCAGGGTGCAGAACTCAGATATATGCACAATATATTCGAACTGAACCACTGTTGTATTCAGAGAAACCATGGCAGACTAGTGGATGAAATCCTTATTTGCACAATTGTGCACTTATTGAAGTGGCCTTTCCCAAAGTATTTTCGCAGGGGATTTAACTCCATGCCAGTCATGTTTCCTCCTGTCTTCTATCCTGATGTGAGCATTTTTCACTCTCTGAGTAACAAGGGATCTTGTGTGGGAAAATGTTTTCCCTTTATACCTTACAAAGAAAGGTTCTTTCACTCTGAAAAATTATGTTGTTAATTGCCTTAATCCCATGTTCTATGTGTATGCTTATTCTAAGGAATACTCTCAAAATTTTATGGACCATAGTTTTTCTTCATTCAGGTTACTGAAAAGCTACTTAGGAAAACATTCAGAGTATAAAAACTGTGACTTTTGTTTCTAGTTCTTTTACTACAAGAGAAATCAATTTTGGCAACCACAGTTTTGCCAGACCACTGCACAATTCCAGGCTTTGAACACCCACATCTCTGGCTATACACGAGATCCATCAGGCTCAAAAAGGCAGGAAGGCAGAATCAGAGTTTTGGGTGCAACAGCGTGGGTCTTTGTTTAATGGTTCCCATCTGTAAATGTACTGCACAACTGCTCTCTATCCTAGCACTCCTAGAAAAGAAAGAATTCAGAAGTTCTGCTTTGTATGCTTACATGGAGATCGAAGGACGTGGAGACTCTCTAGGAGTTTGATTCCAGATTTCATGACTCACTAATGGCAACATTTTCATCTTGTCCTCCAAACTATCTCGTTGCTTACTTCCAGTGAAGTTGCAGGCAAAATTTCCATTGACATCAGAGGAAGTCGGATGGCGCCAGTGAGGTTCTCACAGTTTTAGAAAGCTATCCAAATTTGTCACTAACTTCAAGAATTTGGACTGCAATTCCTTTTATATGTGAGCTAATCACTGTGGGAATAAATACAGCCACTGTATGTATCAAGATATTTTAGCTTCTCTTCATACTGTAATTATATGTATTATCTTACATCACTAATTAAGTTCAAATGTTCTTTTCTTAACCCCATCATTAATAAACTGTAAAAAAATCTCTCCAGAACAAAACTAAATTACAAATCCACTGTACAGACCACTTACAAGAGGGTAATCTGGTTGGGCTTTTTTAACTACTGCTTTCAGATACAGCCCCAGGGACTCCATTTGGGTGGTCAAGTAATTCTGTCTGATGAGTAATAAACAAATAATTCTACACCCAATTCCCATTGAGTGGTAGCTCCTTATACAAGTAGTTCCACTTCAGTATTTAGGCATGCACTTAATCCCAGCTATTTATATGGCTAAGCACCACTCCCTGAAACAAGGGATACAGTATTAGGCCATATGAAAAAAAGCCAAAAATTGCCCAATGAAATGCAAAAAAGCATATGTTAAAAAGATAGACATTATATTCAGGACTCAGACATCAAACTAATTATAATTTTCAGTTAAAAATAAAGGTTCTCAACACCATATCTTAATGCAATTTTTTTTCAAAATGGAGATGAGCATCATGAGATTCACATACCTGTTCTTTGAGTGGCAGTGATTTTTTTAATAGGTGGAATGTCCCTGCTGTCTTGATCTTTCACATGGTCAGTGCTAATGTTAACAAAAGTTATTTTGGTGCTAAGGATATTTCACTGAATGTTAAGTGTTGTTTTATATTGCCTTTGAATAGCAGCTGCCAGGTTTTGCAGTTTCAAGGGAAGACAATTGTTTATTGGAAAAAAAAAAAAAAAGAAGAAGAAAAAAAAGACATCACTGTACCTTCTGGGCACCTACACCAAAATTCTTGCATGGAAAATGTAGAACTATTTTCTTTATTAGTGGTTTAACTACAAACAGACTTTGGCAGCTAATCTTCTAAACATCTAAACCTCATCAATTACTTTCCTCTGCTGTTGGAGCAAATGTATGCCATTCTTTAGAGAACAACTTTCAGGATGTGAAATATGTATGCATACATTTTCGTATATGCATACTCTGGCAAAGATTTTTTAGAAAAATGTCACTACAGCTCAAGTTCAATAAAGAACTGAACAGTCCAGTCTACGAGTTTTATCTTTTAGTCTTTAGGGGTGAGATTCTGAGCCCTTTATTGAAGTTAATAATCAGAATTTCCAGTGAGGCTTAGTCAGTACTGGTGAAAGCTGCAGCAGCCAACTGAGGCCCATGGGTCAAAGCACCATGGAAAATAGGCAGCTATTGTGTTTTTTTACCCTTGTAACCTTGCTGTGTTATAACTGCAGGTAAAAAACACACTCAACCTCACTTTACATTAATATTTAAGCATCAAAAAAAGTACTACACCTGAGGGTTATTTCCAAACTCCTCCATTTCATAGCACAGGCAGGCATAAGCTCACACACAGCTACACGTCTGTGTGCAGTGATACACAGCACCACAGGACCAACGGGTCCTGCTGCTGATCTCCTTCTATTTGAAACACCTTTATTAATTTTTTTTCAGATTTCAGTTCAGTCCAATCACAGACAGTTTACTTAAGGAACAAAGAGCCTTACTGACACTTCTGGCAGATTAGAGAACAGCAACTTAACCTCAGATTTCACAAACAGCATCAAGAATCTTGATTCAGGCAACTGCCTGTCTTGCTGAACTTTGGAGACTTCATTCTCCTCTGCCCATTCTCAAGCCCTTTAAAAATTAAATTTAGAAAGACTCAAGCAGCTGTGTCTGGCACAGTTTTGGCTCTGCACTATAAGGCTGAGTGCTACATCTTGTCTTGTTTTTTTAAATTAAAAAACTCCCAGAATAAGTCTCAAAAAAACTGTCAGCAAGTCCATTTTAAAAACCAAATGTATAAAAACAATGATATAAAATGAAATTAAGTATGTTTTGCTGTGCTTTCCATCAGTAAATTTTTTAATGTTCTTCTGTGCTTTAGGATGGCAGAAACTTATAAAAAATATATTATTCTTAATCTTAATAATTCATAACTATAATAATAAAAAGATTAAAAATTAAGATTAGAAATTGCAATTTTATGTCAAATAGGAAAAGGATAATTCCTAGGATATATATGCATTGGAGGACAACTGTAGCAATTGGCACCTCTGCATTAGCTCTAGAGATGCCATACTTGCCACAGAAATCACACATTAAAGAATTAATTAAGAACCTGTTCAATATTAGAATAATAAGAGAAGATAAAGTAAACCAGTGACTCTTCATTGCTTCTGGACAGGCACTGTTTTTCCATAGCTTAATCCTACAGAAAAACACCTTCATTGTCATCTGACAAACTACCTCAATGGAACATGGAAGAGCACAGCTACCAGTCTCTGACACCTACAAGATAAATTTCCTGGTTTAGGATCTAGCCAACAGCACCTTCAACCCTTGTACTGAGACTTTGGTAGTTTAGTTTATCCAGTGTGATTTTTATTGATTTATAATTAGTTGAAGCACAGACTGTAAGTTATCTTGGGGAGATTTTTTACTCTGAAGTATGAACTGGGAATGGGTGTGGGAAAACCTTTTCTTCTCTAGTGCTCTGTTTTCTTGCTGAATTTACTGAGAACAGCAGAAGTTCAGAAACAGTGAAAACAAGTCTCTGTTATTTGTTCCACTTAAAGTGTTGCAACTCTGAATCTTGTTGTCCAAGTATATTAATTCAAACTAACGTAATAAATTGTATGTCTTGTGGTTTGGCTCAAAAGAGCCTTTAAAATCTATTTTGCCTATGGATTTCTCAGATGCTATTACAGTTTATTTTCTGCAAAGTAGTCTATGAATAGAATAAAAATGAGGATTGTTTGACAATTAGCAGAAGTATATAATTCAAAGCACTAAAAATGCTCACATTCTCTCTCACCTCTGCTAAGGGTTTCTTCGATTTTCCCTCACTCAAGAAAGAAATACTCTGGAGCCAGCACCCACAGTCAGTCTGTAATGTAGCTGTTGCTTCTTTTAGGACAGAGAACAGACAGACTTTTTACCCAGATATAGGCATAAATCTCAGTGGAAGACATCCGTTCCAGCTCACTGTGCCACAAGGCTGGTTTTTGCATTTCATTTGTTTCTTTGAAATCATCTGAGCAGGGAAGTGATTTGGACATAGCTGTGCCCTGTGATGAATCCCATTTTTTTAAGAGTTCTGAAGGTTTCCTTGCAGAATGTGAGGAGCAGACACACCCCTCTTCCATTCATTTCGGATGATATGTGAAATTATCTGAATTTTGGTATCCACACTTATTATACAGTGCTGCTGTCATCTCCAGTAGGAGTGCAGCTGTTTCAACCACTCTGTTCTACAAAAGTCAGGCAACTCTGCTTTAATATCAAGATACAGGAACACAAAGGCATAGCTGTACTGAAGAAATAATGCCATACAGTCAAACCAAATCACAAAGTTAAAGAACCATGGAGCATTTTCATCTTCTGGAAATTCACTTGAAAATTCCCCTGGAAACTAAAACATCTCATGATATGGGTGCTAATGGAACAGAATAAATGAAACTGGGAGAGATGCATAGATCCTTGAACAAGCAGGGAAAAATCCATAATTAGGCACCCAGCAAGACAGATGGTATGTCATAATGTCCTTCTTTAATAAACAGCAAAAGAACTAGATGCAGCACATTTCTAAGGACAATCCAGCTGTGTTGCCTGTCCTGGGGAGTGGAAGCGTACAATGTTAGAAGATCCACTTAAGTATTAAAACAGCTTCTGAACACAAGATGTTATTCCTACATAGAGATTCCAAAAACAAAGATGAAGGAAACATTTGTTCAGCCACTCAGATTATCTGTATATTTGACGTGGAAGAAGGGTCTTCTATCCTTCACATTAATAAATAAATAAGCACAATGATCCTAAAATTCTGTTAAAATTTTAAATACTTTATCCAAAAATATTTCAAAACAGGTGGTGTTACATCTAAAAATACAAGATGTGTGGGATTTTATTTCAATGAGACATAGAAACATAATTAAAGACCTTAAATTTAAATGTAGAAAATAATTTTGGGAATCTGGTTCAGTTAGAAAAACATCAAAGAGCTTATTACTGTATCTTGAATTAAGTAAGCATGTTGTCACTCTAACAGACTGGTTTTAATTTGTTCAAACCACTCTGTTGGGATGATTTATATCCCAATATTTCTGGCAGACACATTTAGGAGAGTTAATTATCTTTTCTGAAAGGCACAACAGGTTTTCGTTGACTCAACTGTGGTGCAGAATATCAACATAGAAATTCAATAACTTTGAAGAGGCTGTTAAAATTGGGTATTCTAATTAAGCAACTCCAAATCAAAATTTACCACTTTCAGTTTAAAAAATGCTTTTTAACTTTCTTGTTTTATGCTCTTCTTAGTTCTGGGGGAAATTTATGGGATGAAATTTATGGGGTGAAATGAGAGCTTCTGTGACCCCATAGGAGCTCTGCAGTAGTTCACTATCCCTTCAGCCACACTAAAACAGCCCTTTACGGGAAGGGGGATTTTGATTTGGGTTTTTTTTGGGGGGGGTGGGGGTTGGTTTGTTTTGCTTTGTTCATTTCAATAATTCATCTCACTGAGTAGCCCCATGTGCTGCTATTCTTGTGCAATGGGGATGGGGTTTCTCAACAGCTTAAACCAACTTTGCCACCAGCATCCCTGTCTTTCCCTTGTCATCTCCACCCCTCTGCTGCTGGCACTGGTGGTTCCCAGTGGCTCATAGCTGGTTCAAAGGGCTTAACAGAAAGCTACCAGCAGTTTGTGTAGCCTAGCACTCTCATGCCAGGAGCAGCACAAGAGAGGAGGGGAGAGACACAGAGCAAAGTATGAAGATGGGACCATGACTGCTCTGACTCAGCCTTGTTTAATTTGTCACAGAAGTGTGACCTCAGGGTATGGTAAACACCAGCATGGAGGATACAAGGCTCCAGGAAGAGGGGGTGACTGGAAACTTCTAAATCCAACCTTTCCAGCAATGCCAATGTCTTGAGTAATTTCAGCCACAGGGCTGAGATGGGCGTAGATGGAGCCTGTGCTCACAGCATGTCTGGCACAGCTGGACCCCTTTCAGTCCTGTGCAGCTGGCTACTGTAGAGGAGAAAGGGGTGGGAAGCAGAGAATCACCAGATTTAACACAACTAGGAGACTGTTCTCTGAAGGAGACATCTACAGGCCATATTCAGACAGCTTTTAAATTCTTACCTTCTTTCAAGTAAAAGAGTTACTAAATACAGTGCCTGTTATATCACTTTGCAAGTTGGGTTGCTGTTTGTACTTTTACTCTTCCACTCTTTGCATCTTCAGTATTACCAAGCATTAATAGCTAATAAGTTTTAACAAGCATTAGAGCTAAATCTATTGCTTGAATTCTTTTCTGGGGTGATTTCTCACCAGAATAATTTTTGTGTCTTTTGTGAGCAGAGCTGCGGAGCAGAGTGAATACTTGTACCCCACATTCCCTAGTAAAGTGTTGAAGGAGAGAAAACCCAATCAAGTCTGCAAAGATAATGTCATGTCTGGTCAGTGGAGGAGGCCCGTGGACTCCCCTCACACTCATAGCCCCGTTAGAAGAGATGCACAATGAGGTTTCTAAATCTTCTTTTAAGCATGCAAAAACAGAGATTGCCCTATACACTGAATTTATGCCTTCAAGGCAGAGTGATTTGAGCATTTTAGGATTGGAAGGGAGTCTCAGAAATTTCTTAGCCATCTCATCATGGAGAAAATCAACAGCATCACTGAGGGATTAAATTATGTTCCATATAAATTAAGCTAAAAGCATAGGGAAGAGAAAAGAAAAAAAAATAAAACAGAAGTATGGCACTCATAAGCTGTTTGTTTTGGCAAGATCTTGCTCTATGTAATTCCATAGAAACTGCCAGAGAGTTTATGGAAGGTTCAACGTTTTTATTTCAATTTTTTTGGCCCATTTCACAGGACAGTGACCTGTGGGAAACATTATACATGCTTACTCAGAAAAATATCTGAAATACCACTATAGACTCCAGCTGTTCAAATGAGAAGGAAGAATGATTTAACTGCTGGCCATGACCAAACTTGGATGACAATAGTTAATGTTGGATTCCCATCTCAGTAGACATTTACTTCAGCATCTGCGACATTCAACAATAGAAGGAAATAGAGGAAACCAATAGCAGGATTTCCTTTCAAAATTCACTTTTATTCCTTCTTCCCTTAAATCCCTTTATTCTTGCCTAGTAAAAATGGTATACATAGTAGCAGCTGGAGGGAATGCAAGGTCAGGGCTGAAACACTTCAATACATCAGTAGAGAGGTGTGGCAGCTGGTCAGTCTGCTGTCCTGCAGGAAGGAAGCCATAGCCTTCGCTCTGAGTCACAAGAAACAGCCAATGAGGGAAACATCCATGCTTAGATCGTGGATCTGGCAGGGTCAAGCTCTGGAGGAAAGTTGTGCACAGAAAACACTATTAAGCAAAGCTGCTCTGTCATCAGATTACAGCAAATGCCAGTGTATATTTGTGTTCACAAGAAACTGAGATCTGTCTATGTCTGCCTGGGCAAGTGGTGGTTTGTAATAGGGGCAAACCTTTAGAGCCAGCTTCTCCACTTTGCTCAGTAGAGAGGATTTTACAGCACATTAGTTTTAGTCTGGCCCAATTGGTCAGAAGGGGTGTAAGCACATGAGGAGCCAGCTGGATCTCTTCTCCTTGAAAGCTCTCCAGTTTGGTCAACAGTGCAATGTTGTCTTGGAGCGAACAAACTGTAGAAAGTGGGCATAACAGGACACTCATTTCAGAAGCAGTCTTACAGCAGCTGGTTTTCCTCTGCTTCACTAGTGAATGAGTCGTGAGACCAACATCCTGATTATAGAAAGGAGATGGAATGGAATTACCAGCAATGATCCTTGGAAGGACAAATCCTATCCCTCCCCCTGGGGTCACATCAGAGGGATGACTTCTGGTCAGGAGTTCTGAGATCACAGCAGATCCACTGTTGAGAATGCTCAAGCAGTTACAACATAACACAAGCTCTCCATTACAACCAAAACCACCTGTGGGACAGGGTATATAGTTTAACCACCTGTTAAATATCCCAGGAAAGTCTCTCCTATCCATCACCTTTACAAGCTTTTTGAAATTTCTTAAGAATGAAAGCTAAAAAAAATTTAGCCATAAAGAATATAATGTTTAGAGCTGGTGAGCACTCTTTCTGCTCCTTTTCTTTTTCAGAGCTTATTATGGTGGTATGTAGTAGCACAAGTACAACAAACACTTGGTTGCACAAGGTAGTTGAAGGATACTGAATCAGCTCTTGGTTGGCTGCCTGGCTTCCTCTGGGTTAGCAGCAGGCTCCCAAGAAATGTTTTGAAGAGTTCAGAGACACCACCGTGAAGAAAATTATTATATCCAATAGTGTCTTCTAGTCACTGTTACACAGTAATAAGCACAAACCTTTGGAAATGCAAGTGATAGAAGACTACAGGAGAAGCAGTGCTTTTTGGAAAAAACATGGAAAAAGAACTTGGCAACACTCATATTGTGCCCATTTCTGCTGGCACATGCCACATATGAAACAAAAAGGAAGAGAGGCTGATCTTACATTCTGATCTGACTGTTTGACTACATGCTGTACAAAACATAGCCAATGACAGAAAAGTTACAAAACCCAATGTTAGTGTTCTTTCTTGTATATACACAGGCAGAAGAAATCAAGAATTATGGATGAAACTCCAGTATCAACTCATACTCAAAGACTTCTCTGAAAAAATTGGGATGTTAAGATATTTAGGAATATGCAGACCCAGTTAATGATAATAAATCCATCTAAACCTGCATTTCCATATTGAGTAATTTTTCTTCCACTCAGATTAACACCTGACTAACAAAGATCAGGAGATTTGCTATTGTCATAATTTCTTCACTGAATGCATGAAAATACAGATTTAATTCTTCATGAATCACACACTGGGGGTAAAAAATAGGGAAAGAATAAAAATAAGGATCAACTGAATTATATGGATTTATATGAAACCATATTAATTTTACTGGAGCTGAGATTATCCACTGGTCCAATAACAGTATTTTCTTTCTATCCTCTTGTGCCAATAACTTGCTATTTGACTCTGTTATTAGTGCCTAATATACTTTAACTAAAATGAGATTCATTATCAGAAAATTCTTAATTTTAAGAGGACTTATTTATTATTATTGTAATTATTTTACTTTAGCAAAAATCCATTTTGCATTGTCTATGAAATTGTATCGCGGTTCCCTGGCCTTTGACAATCCTTGAATGACCATTCTCCTTCATTTTAAACAAGAAATCTTTCTCTGTAATGTTGCAGATCTTGCTTTTGATCATTTCCATAACTGATGACTTCTGTAAATTTCCAAAGTAGGACTAAGAAACAAGAAGAGTGAACTTTTGGGTTCAATATCTACTGAAAGACATCTCTTAATATCTTATCAACTTCAATCTTTAGAACAGAACATGATGCTTTTGGGTTGAGAGGAAAAGCAGAGGGAAACAGCACACTGGGGCTGAAGCAGGGGTGTGGGCATTAAGCACACACTTCAGTGTAAAGTCATCCTCTGCATTCTAAATTTGAGTAACAAAAACTATTTCTTCTATCAGTGATCAAAGCTTCCATTAAAACTGAGTGGTTTGTGTAAAATTGGATGAAATCACAAATCGTAGCCTCGAAGGGAACTTCCAAAGGCATGCATGTGTGCACACACACTCACATGTATCACCACCTTTCAAAATGCTTCTAGCTTGCTGATCTCAGAGTATATCTGTGGGTATCTCAAATCTGGTATGGTTGTACTGAAATTAGACACTTCATAAAAGGGCTTAGAAACAGAAACATGTGGCCTAACTCTCCTCTCATACTCATATCAGAGCAAATTAAGACTAACACTGGATTAGTTTTCTTGACAAGCTGCTGAAGCTGTATGAAAGTGGGAAACTCAAGGCTTTTTCAAATTTGTGTTTAGCCTGAGAAAACAGTTCCAATAAGAAGGTATTTTTGGCATTTTGATGAGAAATTATTTTCTTTTTGAAACTAATTTTTAACATAAAGAGGTGTTAAATAAATCAAAAATAAACCTAAAATTCATGGATTATTTCTTTTTTCTTTCTGCAAAAATTAAGAAAACACTTCTGCAGTGGAAGTGTTGTCATTTCTACTTCTGTAGTGAAAAAAAGTAAAAGCAAACAGTTTAATATCATTCACAATTTAATTCAACATGTGACAGGACAAAAAGTAATAATGTATTCTCCTTCCATGGGTCAATTTTGGTCAAACAGTAAAATCAATTAAAGTTTTCAGACTGCTTCCTTACAGATGAATAATGGGGTCTAGAAAAGTTGACCAATTCCTTAAAGATTTCTCACATTTAAACAGAGGAAATTTCAAGGAGCTTGACAGAAAATTTAAATTCCTGAGCCTTGATTAAAGACAACAGACTCCCACATGCAGTGAGTACTCTTTTCACTTCTTGGAAAAAAGTAGCAATGTAAGGTGTACTCAGTTCATTCCAACTTATCTTCTCTTTAATTTTTCAAGTGTCTCCTAGAAAGGTTCTAAAGGGTCTTAACATAAACCATAAATCTAAGTTATACTGAGACAAAACTTCTTTCAAAGATACAGTAATGATAGTTTTGTAGTAGATAAGAGTTCGGAGCACTCAGCCAGACCCTATTGGCTCCAGCTTTGACACCACCTAATGTTTCACATCTGGCCAAGAGGGAGTTCAAATGGCAATCCTTGAGCTAACTCCTTGTGATTTGGAATGACAATGCCCCTCCTCTACTCAAGAACAGAAGCAGAAGCCTCTACTGAAAACAATATTGGCTATCAGGGCAGGTTTTGTGATGGGTTCCTTTCTGCAACTACTTTACTACTGCAAACTCAGGTTTTTTATTCAGTGTTGATAACTGTTAGAGCTTTTCAGTCTAAGCCTGATTTGAATTGCTAACAAAATTAAACTGTTGGGTATTTAATTTTTTTCCAACTAAGACTTTTAAAAACTTCACAAAACATGTGGAGATTTATGCCCAGTTTGCCTTATGTAATCTTCAACACTATTATCAGAATATTTATCAGTACCACTTGACAGTCTAGACTGCATGATGTGGCCAGAGAGCTTATCAAGTCTCCTCTACAGTGGAGAGAAATTTTCCCACTCTTTGAAGGTTTACTTCTTGATTCCTTTTTTTTCTTTGTAATGTATTTGGAACTTCATTTTCTGTTTTTAGTCTTCATTGAAGGACAGAATTTTAAAGGTTAAACACCCCCATGACCTGTAACATGGACTTCTATCTGGGATGTTTTGAAAGCTGCTAAAATAACTCCTTCATATTTTTTTTTTAGTTATCTAATAATCTATCTATCTAGGTGGTGCAGGGAAAGGGTTGAAAGCAGATTTGGCAAGGGGTAAAGTAGACTTGTCTTCTCTCAAGATGACCTTGCAGCTGGGGGATGCTAAGAATATCCAGTGTGGAAAACTTTGTGTATTGTGCTTGCTTTGGGTTGTTTTCTGTCAGTCTCGAGAGGTGGAGTTTTCGTAGAGGACAACAGAAATCTGTCAAAGACTTGGGGCCTTCTTCACTGACAGGCTTGTTAGGGAAATGAGGAGCTGGGGGTTATGGAAAGCACAGCACTGTGAAGTTCTGCATGTGCCCCAGGCCCTTGGACATGCTGAAGGTGGGAATGTGCTCCCAGCTTTTTGCCCCTGCTAACACAGACTAAGCTTAGCAGTGCACGTGTCTCCTCTTGTTTTTGGAACCCTCCAGCCAGCAGGGTGATGGAATAAATCTTCTCTTTGCACTTCAGCTGTGGGTCGTGGTGGCCTTGGTTACTTGCATCCATCAAAACACACACTAGGTTAGATTGATAGGTAATTATCCAGATTAGACAAGTACTTGCCTAAGACAGAGGGAGGAAAAGAATAAAATTACCAGTTCTAGATGGATAAAGTGTATTGATGGCATAATTTTTGGATAACTGTTTATTTGGGGCACAGGAAAAACACTTCAAAACCCTCTCTTTGGTGGGAAAACTGAAGAATACATAGTGATTCAAGATGCTACTCGACTCTTATAAGGCAAAATGCCATTTGAGTGTTGTCAGATAGATAAGCTGCTGGGAAAAAACAGGAGTAAAGTCATATGGATGAGTTGTTTAGTGCCAGCTCTCTTAGGGAGAGAAAGGATATTGCCACGCCACCACCATTTACAAGTTCTCAGACCTTTCCCACATGCTGTGAAGGACTAAGGCATTGTGTTGGGGCTGCAGTGCATTTCCTTCCCAAACCTGAGGCAGGAAATGTGAGTGCAAGGAAACAAAAGAAGAAAGAGAAGTCCAGAAGTTCCATTATAACCACATGTGACACTACAAAATACTTCCTCTCCTCCTTAAAAAAAAAAAAAATCTAAATTAAACTGAGCTATGAACCTGGACAAGAATTGATCTTCAGTCCTTCTTGAAGCTGCTCTCTTATACTCCATATTCAAATTTTGTCACATGATTGGCATTACTTATTCTTTCCTTTCCTGTCCAGCAAAAAGTTTGAAGTGCTTGACTAGTCAGCCAGGAAAAAGACACAGAGAGACCACTAAGTTACCAGAAAACCCTCCTGATTATCTGCCTCTCAGTTTAAAGGGGATTCAATGGATTTTTTGCTGAAAAATACAATCCCATTTTATTTTTTATTTAGTTGTTTTTCTTTTCCTTCGTTTCCCTGAGCAAAATATTACTGTTTCATTTTTTCTTGGAAAATATCCACTCTAGTCCAGCAACTGAAAATTAATAATTTACTGTTATTGCTAAATCAAAGGCACTGGAGGAATGCTTGCTCTTCAAGCCTTCATTGACTCCAGGAGACTTTGTACTGGGACCTCTAGGGGAAATATAATATGAGACTAAACAGGTTTTCCAGTAATCACATTTATTCATTCTTCCTAGAGCAATAAGATACACACAAAGTAACTCCATATTAACCAAGAACATTTTTAGACTTCTAAATATACTTTGCACTGTTAAATGCATAGATAAACAGCTTGAGGATACAGTTTAATAGTTCCCCTCAGTATTAATCATCAAAACACACAGAGACAAAAATATTATTCACACTTCCACTGAAACAGTTAAATGCTGAAATTTAGAAAGGACCTTTCCATAGATTGGGAATATTAGCTCTGGGCTAATGTACAGTAAAGTAAATTAAAAGAGGCTGCAAAGCAAAAGTAAAAGTAGAGCTGGCCCTCACTGAAGTCAGTGTCAAAATTCCTTTAAACTGCAGTAAGACAAGAACAAGCCCCAGCAGCCTGGATTGACTACAAAGCCAAGGGAGATTTTAAACCATGAGTAATAAGGAGAGGGAACAGTACAAAGATTATTAATACTAAGAAATTAGAAATCATGCCTTTTAATATTTAAAACACTTCTCCAAATACACATCTTAATTTGTCTTTAGGATTAGTACAATGTTATCAGAAAAAAGAAAGAATCTATCTTCTTAGTCTAATTGTGTTGGTTTTCACAGTATACATGCAGTGTAAATGCATTCATATTTCTGTACATTTTTACCACGTGTGCCTGCAGAGAGGGAAGGACCATAGTTACATGGGCAGGAAACAGAAAATGTTCCATTTTTCAAGCTTATCCTTGCCTTCAAATCATTACAATGCCAGATTTTATCAGGAACACTGGCCTTAAAAAAATTAAAGAGAATTTCAGTTCCAGATGGAGTCTACAGTGATGTTACAAAGATAATATAAGAAACAGAAAGTGGAAACAGATGTGCCATTTTTAAGGAGATGGATTACATTAGCCTAAAACTCTCCAAATGTTGTGTGAGTTGTGACATCTGCAGCAGTATTTTCAAACCTGGGTAGTTCTCTCCCCTTCCTGCTGTGAGTTTCCTGATTTGGATGGTTTTTCTTCCTTTGTAACTTCATAGAATGTAAGGGACCATCTAGCCTGAGCCTCTCACAGGCTGCAGGACTTCTCACAATTAAGTCCTAAAAAAACTTTTGCCTTGAACTGCAGTAGTGGACAAACTATGACGATATTTGCCAGCCATACTAATGAACTTTTGTAGGTAGGCAGAAAAGCAGAAATCAAATGTCTCAGAAGAGGCATCCTCTGTCCCTGCTCACAGGACTGTCACCACTTTCCCTCAGTCATTATCTACTCTGTTGCATTTCTGCCATGTTTCATACTTCAGTGTATAACCTTCCCATACAAAAATAAATTCTTCTCTTTCTTTCTGCATCCACACAGCAGATAGGAGCCACCTGTCCTCTGACAGCTGCCAGAAATTATTAAAATGTGAGTTATCACAATGAGGTTTTACTCTATGCTATATTACCAATTGCTCCTTTCATGTCTTAACCAGAATGCCAATTGTCAGTTCCATTGTCTTTATTAACCAAAGTTATCTCAGTTTATTAAAAACAAAATATTAAAAGCTGTTCGCTGCAAACTTGTGTCAGCTGACACTAGAACCTTCCTTTCATTTTTCATGTAGAAGTTCTTCAGCAGCTTCTCACAAATCCTCCAGCTACTGCAGTCACTGTCGAGTTCCTTTAAAACATTAGTACAGTCTTAGTTTTTCCCAGCTCTAGATTAGAATAAATATTTAGAGGGAGGGTTGTCAAACGAATTTATTTTAAAATATCTAACTTGAATGGTATGTGTTTGATGTCCTTAAATACTGTATGACATTATTACTTACAGAGCAGTTTCACCTCTCTAGGTCATTAAAGACAATAATAGCAATGGAACAATATAATTGCAACTGTTCTTAGCATATTTTAAAACTTCCCTCTTACACTCTACATGTTCTGTCTCTGTGGGCTTTCCCCCCTTAACAACTTGTTTAATAATTCCTACCTTCTTTAAAGTCCCTTCAGCCCAAACTGTTCTATGATTCTATGATTCTGACTTTTACCACAATTAAATTTGCCTTTCTTCCATTTTTATATAAATTTTCATTTTTCCTGGGTTTATTTTGTTTGTTTGTTTCATATCTGTTTCCACTTTCCCTTTGAGCCAGGGTTTCATTTTGTTTTGTTTTGGTGGTATTTTTTTTTAAACCAATATGGCCTTCTCTCTCATTTGTGGTTTTTGAAGCGTTTGGTAAAATATTCCTAAGCAGCTCTCAATTATCATTCACATTTTTCTGTTTAAAAGCTTTTACCCCAAAGATTTAGCTCTTAATTGTTTTCAGCTTTATGAAACTGTTCTTTCAAAGCACTAAGAGAGGGGGAATGTGAAGTTGTTTTTTACATTTTTTACTAGTTTGAGCACTCTTTTGCTTTGATATGTCAAATGCAATTTTGCTGAATATGTATGGCTAAGCATCAACAATGTCATTAACACTGAATTTGAAATTCCCTTTTACCTAACAAAGTAGGCTCAGCAGAGGGCTCAGTATCCCAGAAACATTTTCCAATTTAAGAAAGAGATAAAAAGAAACACCTTTAACTTTTTTAATGTTGAAAATAGTTATTTAAAGAACCAATTGTCATGGTCTGTTCTGTTACTTCGAGCTGCAATATTCTTAGTATAGCAAAGTTAAAAGCAGGGTTTGAGTCATCATTTGGTACCAGGTAAATATAAAAGTATTCTTCCTGCAAGGCTGGTCAGTTCTTCTCAAGAGACACACTCACCACTGCACTTCAGATTTTCACCATTCCTCTTAAATATTCCTCAAGTGTTTTGACTTTTGCTGGATGCTTGGCAAAGAGGAATACAGGGTTTCCAGTAGAAAAAACCACTAGGGAACTGGGAGGAATGGGGTTTCAGAGAGCAACAATACATCAGTTTCTATATTAAAAAGTAATTATGTTTATATATTTGAAAGTAAAATACAATTAAAGTTTGAGTTTTTGAATGCACTAAGAGCTGGACTGCATCTATGAGCAGGTGAATAATCATACTGGCATCCCTCCAAGTTGCCAGATGCTTCCATTTGCTCAGAAGAATTACGAGTGGATGACAATATTTCTTTCAGAACTCATCCAATCTCAAATTTTTAAATTAATTCAGAAGTGACATGGATTAAAAAAGAAACAGTGACAGAGGATAACATCCTCTGAAACAATCACAGAAGCTTTTCTGCAGTGTGACAAAATTCAATTATGGGCTTTGTTTAATGATTCAGAGCAGAATTTAGATAATTTTTCCAATGAGCTCCTTAACTAAATAATCACTATTCTCTTCTTAACAGGATTAAAAGATATGTAGTAAGTCGCATGAATTACAAGAGCCTTAGTGGCAGTAGTCGTTTGAAGAGATTCAGTGTGGAATAGGCAGAAGTAATTGGGATGCCAAGATCAATTTCCTTATTACTGTAAGAGAGCTTATGCTTCCAAAACAAATGAATTGAAAGAGTGTCAAGATTATACTTCCAAATATTTTAAATAATTTAGTTGGAAGGGATGGGGGGGTATTTATGGGAGAGATTCAAAGACAAGTAGTCTTCAGGTTTAGTGATGTTTCAAAACTGTTTCCAGAGAACTTTTAGGTATGTGGTTTGGATTCTCCCTTTGTCATAATCAGCTCCATCTCTCAGTGCTAACATGCTTTTTCTGTGCCTGGTCAGTAAGGAAGATTCAGAGGGGACCTGGGTAGTTGGGGAAGGGAGAGTGTTTTATTTACAGTGTAGGCATGGAGATGTTTATTCTTCAATGGCAAACACATTGACACATCAACCACTGTGCTGAATGTTCCCAGTTGAGAACTATTTCAAGAATAAGAGCAGACTCTGTCTGGCCAGCCACCTCTATTTCGTATACCAGAAGAAAGGAATAGATTTTTTCAAAACAGCCAGTCTTTGCTTCACTTACTATGTCCACAAAGCAAAGAATTTAAGCAGCTAAAGAAAAGTTTGATAACTGATTTGAATAAAACACAACAGAATTATTAGAAATAAAAATACTGTTTGGGCTTAAAGGAATAAAAAGCTTTTCAAAGAAAGTGTCATAGATTGAAAGAAAATTTTGATTTAGAAAGTAAATCCCCCAAAGTGTCTGTAGTAAGAGTCTGAGAACAAAAAAATACATTTTAAAATGATTAAGGCTTTCTCCTAATAGCCAAAAAATAAAATAAAAAAATCTTTAAAGCTGTAGGGACTTTGGTTCCGTTTCTTAAGGAGTTTTAAATCAATGTAATCTAGTTCCTGAACAAATGTCTGAATAACCTAGTTATAGACTGTGAGTGTACCCTCAAACTCCTATTGCTTTTCCTCACTTTGTATTAAAACTCAAGACAATAATTGGAAATTATCACAGGTCTGAAATTTGCTTTCCAACCTCTCAAGGCAATGGACTAAATTATGAGGCTGGAAAGTAATTTTTTTCTGTGCTCCAAAAAATATTCAGATAACTGGCATAAAGCAGAACCCCACTGATAAAATGGGTCGGACTTTATCAGGATACTTGGACAAGATCCCTAGAGCACTCTTTTATGTGTACAGTGCTGTTAAAAATCTTTACACTTGAAATCTAAATCTCCCACTTTCTGATCTCTGGCTAATATTCAAAAGACTGCTCAACACACACCCCCCAATGTGTTAAGATGAATCCTATGTGATCACTGTATTAGGAGACCCAAAAATCGCACAACTAGAAACAAAACTGCCAGAGAACTAAGGCAAGAGGAAGTCTAATTTCTTGACCCCAAACCTCCTTAAGCAGAAGGCAGGCTACTGACAGGAATTTACTCAAACCAGATGAGCTGCTGGTGCACAGTCCGGTCTCCAGCTCAAGAGACTGTCTTTTGTCAGTCCTTTCTGAGAGCTGCTGCATCAGATGTGCTCTCAGGAGCTGCATCATTTCTCTAGTTCTCCATCTTCTACATATGCACCAGAATTGTAGCTTTCCTACTACTGCAAAACTTGCTCACCATGTACTTATTTACAGCTTTGAAGTTATCAAAGCAAATTATCAGTTTCTGCATGCACAGATGTGTTCAGAAAGGCCCAGTAAAACCATCCAATATCCTCCCAGGCTTCTGCTGGATTTCCAAGCCCCAGGTGTCCACTGGAGTTTCACCTTATGCTGAGTCTCTCCACAATTGAGGCCATGTAAAATGTTTGGTGGTGTTCTCTTTCTCTGACACTCACATTATTAACACCAGCTCAGGAATTGTGCTTTACACTGTCCATTTCCATTTTGTAGGTATTACTGTCAGGTGAATGACCTTCCTTCCTTAGCAGCTGCATGATAGATGGAGGTACTAAGCAACTCAGTTTTTGAAATGAGAGGAATAAAATTGTGATCTTAAACATAGGTTTGAGGTTCCAGTCACTTCCTCAGAAGGAGCAGAAACATGGACAAGAAAGATGATAGGGGAGGGAAGGGAACATAGGCTTCCAATAATGGGGAGCTACAAAGAGCAAAAGGAAAAAACATAAACATACATACAGATAAACATAAGCAAATAAAAATGGAAACCAATATGAAGACAAAACAAACTTCAATAGAAGGAGTATTCTAAGAAATGGTGGTGGGAAAGAGACAAAAAAGCAACAAAGTACAAAAAAACCCCTTCAGTCAACTATATTTTTATCAGCCAGGCTGAAATTAAATGTAAAAAACCCCAACCTTTTCAATTAAAAAATTCTGTTCAGAAAATGCTTTATTGGGAAAAATATTACATGATGAAACTTTACTTTTGTTGCACTTAAAAAGCAATGGGTGTTTCTTTTCCTTCTACCTTTATCAATGGGTATTACAGTATATCTGTAGAAACAACAAAAAATTCTTAGCTCCACTGAAGTGAACAGAAAAACTGTATATGACCATTTAAGTACAGAAATGTCATGCATGCTTTTACAAAAGATACAAGCAGAGCATTTCCGACCTGATCAGGCCACTCAACTTGAAAAGTCACAACCAAAAGAGAAAGAAATCCAGCTGATTGAAAGAGTTTAATTAGGAGATCCTGCTGGATTGTGTCAGCTTTCCTTCTATTCAGAATTTAATCTGGTGTAAATCTGAAACTGACATGGATAGAGTAATAATGATGAGGGGAAAATATAAAGCAAAAGCCCTTCTCACTCAATTCTCATTTATGTATTGTTATGTTACTCAGCTGGCTCTCAAACTGGGCAGGGGGAAAGATTTGAGAGAAATAGTAACTCATCTGAGTGCCAGCAGTTTTCCAGAAGAAAGAGGAAAATGCATTTTCTTTGCAAAAAGACTCAGCTGCTTCAACATGGCAGAATATGTCTGTGAGAAAAAACATCTATGGTGATTATAGTTAGGAGACTGAAGTTTTGCAGTTGTAAAAGGCTCCCTTCTAAATGAATGAGACATATGGGAGATCTCTTTCCTCTGCTGGTAATGGGCACAGACAGCAATGCAGTGTCACAGCTGCCCCCTCTCCCCATGCCAGTGACAGCACTGATGCTGCTGACGAAAATGAGATTTCCCTGGGTGCACATAGCATCTGAAAAGCAAATAGGAAGAGACAGTGTCAATGAGTTTTTTATTAATCATAGGAATGCTGAGGAGATTTGCAGGGAAATGAGGGTTATGAGGAGACAGACTGCACTGAAGACTGAAGGTGATGTCTTGAAATTCTGGAGTCAAAGGCAAAACTTCTCCTGGCATCTACAAGGCCAGGAGTTCATCCTCTGTATGCAAACTAGTGAATGCAAAACTTACTAAAGGGAATAAATAATTTCCACCTCAGAAAGAATTCTGTTAGGGAATCACTCCCCCTGATAAACATACCACGATAATTTAAAAACAAATCTTTAAATTGCCTACAAATAGTAATGTAAATTAAGCTAAAATGACCATGAGAAGGAAGCTTCTAAAATTATTGAATGCTTGATATGGCAGCACGTTAACTTGTGACAAGATTCACAAGACTTCTCTCAAGGCTGAATAATTTGGAAAAAACTTCAGAGCACAGCAGAGGTATGTCATTTCTGGTATGTCAAGGGAGTTACTTTGAAAACCTCTGTACACACCCAGGCACCAATGTGGTCTTCCTAAGATCCAACAATTGAATAATGTAGCTGTAGCTAGCTTTAGTCATAACACATGTATTAATCATCTTATTTTACCTAGTAACAGGAGAAATGTTACTATTGAAATGAAACATTAGGAGTACCAATAACACAGAAGAGAATTAACCTGGATGAGAAGCTTACATGCTGGTTTCCAAAAGCTAAAATCTACCCCAGCTTCTTTTCTCTCTGTTCATTTTCCTCTGCTGAAAAGTGACAGTGATTGATATCTTCTCCCACCCTAAGTATGCTGTGGTTACTTCTCCTTATGGTTAGAATTAAGCTAACAGCCCAGCTCAAACACTCACCCATTTAGATGAAGTATTTATTAGCCACGAATCCTTCTGTTCTTACACCACCTCAAAGTTCTTGTGTACGTCACTGAGGAACACAAAGGGAAGGACTCTGGCATTCAGTCGGAGGCTCCAGCACCAAACCCTCTAACAAGGCAAGCAGGCATGGAACGGCTCCGAAATCCCAGATGTTCAAACCATATGAAGCTGCAGAAGAAAATAAAGAGCAGCTGAATTACAAAGGAGAGGAGGATACAATGTTTGTGTATGGTTAAACTACTGTAAACTTTGAAATCTGTATTATGGAATCCATTAGGAAACCCATAACTTTGATTTAAAAGTAATAGTCGTAAGATTCTTACTTCACCATTATTTATGGTATAATGAGAAGGTACGTTACTAGAATCCCACAAACTAAATAGATGGATTTCATTAAAACTGTCCTGATGAAGAGTAAAATTGAAGGAAAAAGGAAATAACAACTTTTATTTGATGCCAATTTATTTTCATAGTCTGCTTTGCACAGCAGAAACCTAGGAAGATGAAAAGACAGAGAAAACTTTTCCTTCTCTTCCATAAGAGAGAGAAACTTTTTAATGGTATTTGAAGGGGGGAAATGACCTACTTCCAGTTGCTTCTATATTAAGAATCTGGCTACGTATCCAAGAGATGCCCAAAGAATCAAAGCAATGTACAAATTCAAATCAGGATTTATTTGTCAACACATTGGTTAAATAGAAAATTTGTTGCTAAAGAATTTGCTGTCAAAATGAATGCTTGAAAGTTTGTCCCAGTAGGGTCCTTCAGGAACATAACTCCAATATTTGCCTTGTCTCCCCCCTTCCTCTCTACACTCTGATGACTGTCCTGGGGAAGCAGAAATCACCGGAGCATTATGGCTTTATGCCCACCTTTCAGGACAGCTTTTTACTCCAAAGGACCCACAAACGAAGCCTGCACAAAGTACAACCAGGACTGTTGTGGTATCCATTGTGGTTTTTTTGCAGGGATCCCCTTTCCACTCAATGAAACCCCAGGAGTTCATCAATTCCCCCCTGCCCCAAAATTGTTCCTGCCACAGTGTTTTTTCACAAGACAGAGCTCCTCCAGGAAAACTGCCAAGACCAGAACAAAGTGTCTGTCCTATCTCGTGGATACCATTTTAAATCAGGATCCAGTGAAGGAGACTGGCAGAAGCCTGGAGGTCTTGTCCCCATGCTGGTAAACCAGCACAGCACCAATATCTGTGCAGGGTGTGCACAGAAAGGCTGCTCTCCTCTTCCTCCTCCCCAAGAACAGTCCATGGAGGTTTATGTTTGGGATAGCATGAAGCAGATGATAGGTCAACAACATCACCTCTAGGGCTGCACCCACCCTCCCACCTTGCCGGGAGGAGGAGGAACGAATGACCCAGCATTTGCATGCTATTATCTTGTGAGGAAACAGGAAAGACACAGGCAACTCCAGAACTCTTTAGTCTTGGGTCATAATTATGGACATCATATAATCTCTAGTTAATTTTGCAGTAATCAAAGGGTGCTGTCCAAAAGATCTATTTATTTCTTTACTTTACAGCTCAAATGTCTACTATCCCCCAAGCAGTCTGTGCTGCCACTTTCCTGCACCCTTGGTTGTGTTTCTGGCATGCTGCAGTTGGCTCCCCAGGCATGCCAGTGCTCTTTCCATTTTAGCTCACACTCACCACCTCCCAAGGCAAAGAACTAGAGCTGGGTGCAAGATTCTAGGAGAGTGTTCAGCCAGCCTTAGGTCAGAGGTGTTAAAGCTCCTACAGCTTCACTGGAAACTCTTCCCCTTGATTCTATGCCAAACTTACTTTTCATGACAGATTACATCAGGAGCCGATTAGATTCCAGTGTGACTTGAACCTTCTTCTTATCACCTCACTTGTAGCCTACAGACAAACTTTTGGCTTATTCTTCCTAAGTCTGAGCCTTTGTGTTCCATTTTAATGTGTGTATCACCTTCATGTGGCTGGAGCCCTCATGCTCATCTACTCTTGTAGTGCCACCCTCCAATCCTTCTGCCCACAGCAGCATCATTTCCAAATCAGTGTCACCATTCATTCTGTAAGGCCCCCAGTGTGTCGTGCTGAGGCCCCAAGAGCAGTGGAAGCTGAAATCTGCAAGCAAACCACATCTCACTGAATACCTGGAAAAAAAGACACTTTTGTTTCCAGCTTTTCCTTATGAAGTTGCATCCACTGATGTGCACATGTGCTTCTCAGATGTACCCCTGTGCGCACACACATCATACGAGCATTAAAAGAGCAGGCTTTAAAACTGCTCAGTCATTTTGGGAGTTTTGCACTCTCAGCTACTGAATTAATGGCCTGAGCAGCTGAATTTTGTTTGGGATGACATGTTTTCAGACAGGCTGTAAATTTAAACTATGAAGAAACTTTGATACTCCCATTTCTTGTTCTTATTCTAATATTTTAAACTGTTCTTGTTGATTTATTACGAGTTAAATAATAATTGCAAGAAAATTAGAGCCATTAAGTACTTCTCACTTAATTTTAAATCTACAGAATTTTAACCATCACTGCCTTACAGTGACACCTTCTGGAAAATCTAGGAAGAGAGAGAAAACTGCTCCATAAAGGGAGAGTTTGTAGGAGACAGATGTGAGTCAATACAGATCAGCTTTGGAGCACTTATTCCTGGCCAAGTTCTGATGTTGAAATAAAAGTACAGTGCTGTTGCAGACACCCTACAGTTCAGCTCTCTCTAAGAAAACAAACCTATTGCTCTGTCATTAATCTGGTCACATTTGTTTTCTTCCATAAAATGGTGTTAAAAGTTTAGGGTAGCCATAGTATCATTCTTCTTAGCATCTCACAGAGATTAAAAAAATCAACAAACTAGAAGTAGTTATTTTTCCTGGATTAACATTTATTATGTTTGAAATACTGTCTAAAAATATTTCTATATGCTAAGAGAGACATTTGTGTTAATACTGAATCTTCAAGGGACAGCAGTAGCTGCAGTACATAGGTTCAGCTGATTAGGCAATTTGCTTGATCAAGCAAGCAAAGCAGGGAAAAAACCCTCAAAGTTCATTAGAGAAGACGAGCAGAAGATGTGGAAACACAGCTTCCACTTCTAGAGAGCAGTTCAGCTGCTGACAACCTACTGTCATGGCAGAACTCCCAGTCTCTGGGAGGCTCCCTCAGTGTTTAACACACAAAAGAGTTACACTGGCAGCAGCAGCAGTAGCTTCTGAGACCACTCTCAATACACTGTCACAAGAGTGGCTCTGTTGTGTCTCACCAGACTTTGAGAAAAGGAAGGCTTTGAGGCTGGCTGCCATTTAAGCAGATGAAAGTTTTACAAGGAAGGTCTGGGATCTGGATATGGCCACTTTTGGTTCATTAGCAGAGTTAATGAACATTAGCAGAGTTGGTGAACAGCTTGTGCAAAAATGGTGTAGGAGTAGAGACAGTTTATTATAAAAAGCTGAAATCTAACCAAAAACAGAGCTGTTAGGCCCCCACAAAAAGTATGGCAGGGTGATTTTCCAAATTCGCAAGTACTAACGTCACAAAGACCAAATCCAAAATGTCTCAACATCCTTAGCAACGTTGTCACTGATGACCCTTGTGCCATGAGTCTCCATCCATTTGTATAACAGTGCTAGCTGTAAATTTCCAGCTCATTAGTTATATATGCAAGCATGAAATCAGCACAGCCATGATGATTTAAACCAGATGAGGACTGACCTTTAATTTGGACACAGGATCATGTGGGAGAGGAAGTTATATGACATGGGAAAGAGTCATTACAACTATCAAAATAAAGCATTAGTCAGGTGAGCTTGTCTGTACTCACAGGAGACTGAGCCTCATGCCCAAAGCCACCAGGCTTGGCTGGCACTGGCTCAGCCCAGAGCAAAACACACCTGGGTGATGCAGTTTCAACTCTCAGCCCTGAGAGATGTGGCAGGCTGGCAGTGGGGTGGGACCTGCCACCCACACAGACAGGCCGTACCTGATGTCCCTGGCAGGGGGACATCCCACATTTCCCATCTCCAAAGCAAGTCAGCCTCCACAATTCTTCTGTCTGGTCCCAAAGTGGCACCAGCACGTGGCCAAAACCTGCATTCAGTCTCAAGAAACTGAAAATTGTCCCAGTGCTGCCAGCAAGAGAGGACTTCAGACTTCAGGAGTCAGAGGACTTTACAACAGAGATCTTTCCCATGCAGATGAGGCAATTTTTCATTTATTTCCAAAGATTTCTGTTTTCCCTTATGTGTTGGTAGTTTCTTTATTTGATTACATCAAAAAGGGCACTTTACCATTCCCAAAAATAAATTGTATTTAACATCACAAAAAGGAGAGTTTGCTATGGAGACCCAGTTTCCAGAGGAAAAGAGGAGAAAGATCCACTGAACAATAAAAAAAAAAAAAAAGTCATATATTCAGGACTGATCAATCCAAACAGATTTGGTTAAAACCCATGCAGTCAAACTTGTGACTACTAACCCTTAGAATTTATTTAGTTAAATCCTCCAGCTTCAGCCAGGTGAGGTTTTCAGGTAGACAAACCTGCAGCAGCTGGCAGTTTAGGAAGTACCATGTACTGTAGGATTTTCAACAAGGCAAAGAATGAGTCAACCCCAATTGTATTCCTATATAAATCTAATGGGTTTCTTTCTGTCTTCTTATACCAAAGGCTGGGCTCTTGTAGCAACCCACTACAAAGGAGGCCAGAAAGTGGTGCACAATTCCATGTAATGGAATAATGGTGTAATACAGAGAGAGCAAGATGGAAGGAAACAAAACATGGGCTCACTGGAGCTCATGGGAGCAGAAAGGGAAAGAAGGAGTAGGAGCAGGTATGATCTATGCCTAGTAAAGAGACTTCACCATAGTGGTGTAATTTAAAGGGGCTTAGTGCTGGAATGCACACTAGTGGCTCTCAAAATTTGAGTTATTTTTTTAAATGAGGGGAGTCAAATTTGTCACAATAAGCTCAGAACACCTTACAATAGCTGTCCCCACTGAGGCTCTAGAAACACCACTGCAATAGAAGCATGAGAAACTGGAAAAAGAAAAGGTTTTTGCAAGGAACAGCTAAGACAGTGATTATAAGGTTTTCTTTTTCCTCAAGATCTGTTGAATTATAAAGAAAAATCATTCAAGATACAAGGAGTGCATGCATTTTTCATTGATAACTATGAGAGTCACATAGCTGTAACAAGAAGTTTATTTCAGCCTGGATGCAAACCAATGGTCTTGAAACTATGAAATGGAGAGAAAGAGAGAGGGAGACTGAGACCCAGAAAGAGAGAGCCTGTGTATTTGCAAAAGGACACAATATGCTGCCTGTTACTGCTGGGTGAAGGACAGGGAGCCTTCTGTTCTGTCAATGTAGTTACTATAAACTGCCCCTGAGAAAATATTTAAATGTAAGCTTCTTTCCAATTCAAGAAACAATCTTCAAAAAGAACCCTTTTACGTTAATAGTAATCCATGTTAATTTACCACAACACATAACCAGAAATCAGTTTGCCAGTTGATGTTGTGCTTTTACTATAAAACTTGAAATGGAAACTGTGGCCTTGATGAAAACTGTAAAATTCCAGTAAATGGGATTAGTCATCCTTTTGTGTGCCCTAGTTCCTCATATCAAATAACAAGCAGTGACACCCTCAGCTAGCAAGTGGAAGTAAATATACTTCAAAAAGAAAAAAAAAAGCCGCAGAGAGGATGAGTAACGTTTGACATTTTCATGTAAGGAATTTCTGTAAATGTCTCTCTCCCAGAGGAGAAATATCTTCCAAAATATTTAGTTCATTGTGGTATTTCTCTTTGATAGAGTACTGTGAAATCCTGAGCGTTGAAACCCTTAATTACAACATCTTAATATTTAACTCTTTGCAACCTGGGATCGCTTAAGGCTTTTCAAATCAAGATTGGTATAACAAATGGCAAAGGGGAATGGATTTTAATCGTTAAGATTCCTGCAGATTGTAGAAAACTTCACTACCTAGTCTCTCTCCATCCAATGCTGTGAGCCTTTAATTTCACCTCCAAAAGAAGAATTCCATTGAGAAAAAAGCAACTACTCTATTGAGCAAGCAGATACTTCTCACACTAATACTGTTTGTCTAATCATTTTAGTTTTGATGGAATACAGTTAACATTTCCTCCCAGAGCTCACTGTTCCCAGCAAAAACCTCATATATTCACTTTCTGCTGATTTTGGTTACACAGTGTGTTTTGTCAAAGCATGTTGCATGCTGCTGCTTGCACAAGCAAGGAAACCCCATTGAAAAGGTTGCATATATTAAATTTCTGGGTTAATTGACTGCTGCTATTGGGAAAAGCACCTGAGTGTTATAAGATTTCAGCATACTGAATGGATCTTAAACAGATTTCCAGTCCAAACACGCTGTTAAACACATAGTATAAGAGATAGAATTCTTTTGATCCATGGTCAAATTACAGGACAATAAAAATTGAAGTTACAAATTTAATTTAAAATTTGTAGTTACAAATTCCAGTAATTGACACAAAATGAAAAGAACTCTAGCAAACCCAAATCCTTGCAAGTGCTTACTGGTTTTGTAATTCTAACTTCATGTCATGGATCAGAAACAAAAATCCCTACATAATGCCTCACCAGCATCAGTTAAATCCTCACAGTTCCTGGTAGCTCTGCAGCACTGGGAACACCCTAAGCCATTTCTCTACATCTTGCAAGAAAACTGTGCTCCACAGCAATCCCAGCTTGCAGCCTGATAAAGAAGGGTCTTTCTCCAGAAGCTCAGCCCTGGATGTCTTCCCTTGTCCGTGTTAGTATGAAAGTCAAAATGGGAGAGCTCCAACATCCAGGATACCCATGGCCCATCTCTAAATGGACAGGTGAAGTTCAGAGAGTGGAATCTCTTCTGCAGTGGCAGGATATCACAATAAAGGGCCACATCCCAGTCTTGCCTGTTTTGCCAACAGGCCTGTCAGAGTATTGTACAGGTGAAGAATGGACTGAAGTCATTAAAATGCCCACCTGCTTGGCTTCTCTTGGACACCAGCAGCAGTAGATTTACACCTCAAAGTGCTTTGTTTTAAATATTAGTCCCAAAAAGGAAAGGATGTTTTGTTTATTGCCTTTATACACATTAGTTGTGCCACATTTCTATTTGAAAGAATGGAAATTTACCTTGCCTTTTGAGAAGGGGATAATCCATACTGCACAACTGGGCAATTCTTTGCACATTGCATACAAGCATTTTGTGGACTTCAATTTGGGATCTACAGTATTTCAGTGTTTAGTTTTCATAAATTAATGTCTTACATTTGATAGCAGCTTTTTCAAAGGTTGAATGAAGAAAAATATAGCACCTTTCACTACATTCACTGGCAGGACATGGCAAGCAATGCCTGTAGATGAAAGGACAGCTGGTAGGTAGTTTATATAACAAGGTAGTTTATGCAACAGTAGGAAAAGGCTGTGTTCTCCAGGCTCACAGTATTTACAGCATTTAGGGCACAGTGAGCACACATATGCTGCACAAAGCCCAGCAAACCCAAGTGGGGTTGCAGGCAGAGCTGGTCTCGATGCCAGCAGAAAATCACAAATGCCATCAAAATTCTCCTTTTAAGCTACAGCTGGCTGCCAACTGTTTAGCAGCTGCAGAGGAAAGGAGGAAAAACAGGGAAATTTTGCAATTTAACAGCATATAGCTTTGGTACAAATAATTTCAAGGAGAAATGGAAGAAGAAAGCAAACAGATTAAACATACATTCTCCCCCTTGCCCCCACCATTTTAAAAGGAAGTAAGAGTATTGCAGAAAAATGACATGCCATTTACAGACACCAAATTTCTGTACCAGCTGAAAGACCAATGATAACAAAACAGAACAGATTATACCCTTAGCTAGATACAAGAAAGGCTGGAGTCTAACTGCTCTAAATATCTAAAGAAGACCCTTCTAAGTCTAAAAAATACAAATTCACAAAGCTCATAAATTTGGAGATTTAAAGAAAGCTGAGGAAGATGAAGAGATGACTCAGGACACCTGAATCAGAGCATGATTACCATGTGAGACACAAGACCCACCAGTGCACTGCTCTAGGCTCACAGCATCCGCTGTTGAGAAGATGTATCACCCATTGAGCTAAAAAAAGATGCACAGAGGAAGAGTGGGTTCTGGGAAAGAATTTCCAGTGAAGCCACACCGGCATGAGTAGCACAGACCACATAGTCAGACACAGCAGACCCACCACAGAACAAAAATTAGTATCAGAGCTACATCGTTCCCCAGGCTGCCTATTAAAGGGGACCAGTAGGAGGACCCCAGAGAGAAAATACATAGGAAACCAGTATAGGAAACCAATAGGAGACCACAGAGGAGAAGATTTGGAGAAACTGTTGCTGGTTTTCTAAACATATTGATATGGGAGATTTAAATTAATATGCTAATTATTTTCTCATTAGAAGAGTGCTGTTGCACTATTTGCAGACTAAGTTACTACTCAGCATGTGCACTTTGTCCCCAGTCTGTCCCTTAGTAGGAACATATTGATACACACTCCCTCATATGGAACACATTAGACATTAAATATAAAAGCTGTTTTTGTTTTTATTTAACTTCACACACAGAGAAAAGAATATCCCACAGACTATATATTAATCATGTTTACTGATCTCTGCAGAGTATTGGTACACTTTGAAGTCAGCCCATTGTGCCAAGCCTCTGTCAGCTGAAGCCATAAATTTTCTGCTTTACTCCTTGTGTAACTTTTCCTTTCTCTCCCCACCCCAGCCCTCAATGAGGCAAGGTTAGATTTGATCTAGATCCATTTCTATATTAGCCTGCCAAATCATACAAGATGTGTGAATGGATGACTTCAATTTGAAGGTACATATTCTAGTACATCTTTTCCACCCTGTAAACTTCTCAGTCATCCTTTTTGAATTGTTCTGCAATAGAATGAAAGCTCTCCAAAAGCACAACTCTGCCCGTCAGGGCATCATTAGATAGCCATGTTTGAAGCCTAAAGCTGCAAGTTACCTTTAGAAAGTAGTGACTATAAATCATCTGAGATATGTTCTCCCCCATATTGTGAACCATAGCAATAACACATCTTTAACTGAATAGGTATTTTGCATCAGAATAAAAAAACATGTTCCAGTCTGGAAAAGAAACAAAATCAACAAAAACAAAATCAGCTTCTAAAACAAAGTAAAAAGATATGCTGATAAAATTGAGCATAGAGTTGTGCAGAACTTTCGCTGTAAGACACAATGCCATCTAGCAGTGGAAAAGGAGTTATCTTTGAGTCATCAGCCAGCATAGGCGTGCAGAAACATGCATCACAGGATAACGGGATCAGCCAGAGGCTGATGTTCCCAACATCTCTTGCAAGTCCAGGTGCAGTAGGAATATCTCATGAGAGTCTTTCAGCAAGAGGCACTGAGAATTATTATGAAAGCCGTGCATCAAGGCACTTACTGGATGCCAAAGCAGAAGCATTGCTTGGTAAGAGCAGCTCAGGAAAGTCAGTGTAAACTTTAAATGTTTCCACCATTAGCACCAGCTTCAGTGGGGCAAACAAATGCAGTACCACAAAAACACAATCCTGTTCCTTCACTCAGAATAGAAACACAGAGTGCATATAAACAAGAAAGACACACAGAAATCTCGGCTCTAGCTGGCATACAAGTCAAAGTTAAGGAAGCAAGACAAATTTTCCCTGAAGTCCCATCAGCAGTAGTGATTGTTTGTGGCTATGCATAGTTAATATCTATATTCATCTGCATTGCATTTAAAAGTCTAGGCTTCTGATTTTGACCCTCTGAAGAATACTGAAGCAAGCTGCCTACAGTAGCCTGAAACCAGTGGTGAATATAAATGACCTTCAGTATGTTTTTCATAGTAAAAATTATTTCAGTTCCCTAGTTGTCATTTGACAACAGTTGTTTAGGACTAAAGATAACTGTCTCAGCTGGGAAGGACAAAAATTAAATGGCCTTGAAATCTTGTTGATAGTCTCTTTCCTTTGTCTTCCAAAAAGACAGCCCTCACACAGCTACCAAACAGAAGCTGACAGAGTACACAGAAAGCTAGAGTGGCTCTGAAACTACTGCTAGCACCAAAAGTAGCACAGCTAGTAAAACACAGCAGGGCATTTCAAACACATTAACTTAACTTCATTTATTAATTGATTGCTTTATTTGTATTCGTGTGAAGTGGACTTATTGCAGGGCTGATGTTAAAAGCCAGGCTGCTGTTCTGCTGAGTGAAACTGTTCCTTCAGGATGGATCCAGACCAGCAAGCAGGAAAAGGAAAAAGTGCAACCACGTTGGGTGGGGGCAACCATGAAGGGGCTTGTATTTGCCTAGTAAGGTCTCTATGCAGCCATGATGAGAAGCTGTCCAAACAGCACTTTTCTTGATGGTTGATAGGTTAGGAATGGAAGCATGCACGGGCTTTTAGGAACAGGGATATAACACAAGATTCTCTCCCCAGCTCTGGGAAACTGTCACTAATTCAACAACACCTGGGAAATCATTGGTTTGACTCATCAGTGGACAAGCAAATGTCTTTTTTCTGACTGTGTAGCCAAACAAATACAGCCTCTCTGAGTGTCTGAGCTGTATGATCCCATGCCAAGGCTTGTGCTGGCTCTCAGTAAGAACAGGCTTGGAAGGTATCTGTCTCCATTCCACTGGAGCTGCCTGTTCCATGCTACATGTGTCAACATTGAGTGCCAGGACCTTTCCCCAGCCTGGGATCTTCACCATTTTCTACTTTGCTTTTTTCTAACATTGTCTGGGGACAAGAACCTCAGATTTTAGAAAAGCATTGCTAAAATATTAAAGAAAAATGCTACATTCATTTTGAAACTCGCAAAATATCTTAAGAACTTGAACCCACTGTCTTCCTATTACACCCTAAAAATATATGTGTTGAAGAGTAAAAATAACACGATGATCAGTATCATCAAATATATTAGTAGGCGAGGGTAGTCAGAGTTACATGATCATGCCATGAAAGATTCTGACATTAAAACAAATGCACATTATTCACAAAGGAATTATTAAAGAAACAACAAACCACCTGAACTCTAAGTTCCCACTTTTTGGTTTTATACCTGAAATTTAAACTCATAGGAGTTTGATTCAATGCATTAAGAAGAATGGCCTCCTTGAAAAAAAGTACCTGCCAGCACACTTATTGCATCCCTATTCAGAGTGTGCCCAGAGTGCACTCTTTTCACTACAGTATGGATAAAGATAAAAGACCAGAGACACTTTTGAATTCTTTAGAATTTGTTTCTGCTTTGAAAGAGTTAGTTATCAGGGCTGTGATACAATTCAGAGGCAGTTTTCTGACGAAGCTGGAATGGCCACTCTCCAGGGCTGGGAAAGGATGTTACCGCAAGGGTTCCATTAGTCACCAAAGCATTTTTCTCTTAAATGTGCCAGTTTTTGACCTTGGAGGTCAGCAATAGACTGTGCATCTGTTGTTGGCTGGTTTTCCTGAAGACTCATATCTAAGAGCTCAAGCTGATGTTTCCCTAATTGCATTTCCTTTCCACAACAATTTGCCATGGCCACATTCAAAAAGAGGTTCATCCAACCTGAAAGTGCTTTTTCAGGCACTTGGGGACAGGGTCTGCTCCATTATTTCTGGCTGAGAAAGTACTGCCAAGGAGAGCAATCACAAACCTTTACATCCCAGTAAAATTAACCAAAGGGATCTATTTGGAGCAGGGGAGGAGTAAAAAACCAAAAATAACATAAAACTAAATCAGAGCTGCCCCATAACAGCGAGATACAAGGGAGCCACAAGGGAGCTTTTATTTGCAATCAGGTACAGGCAGAGAGCTCTTAATATATGGACAACAGTATAAGAAAGGAAATGGCAGCAATTATTACCAAAATAAACAAAAACTTCAGGAATGAAATGCAGATTTCCTCCCCCCCACCCCCCAAATAATTCAAACAAGTGGATGAAAACTACAAAAACTTTTTTCTTCTTTAAGAATCTCTCTTCTTGCAAAAGACAAATTGCTCAAAGCAGGAAGCAAACACTGTAACACATCAAAGTTACTGGTGGTAAATGTTCTTGTTCCAGTAAGAATTTAGTTTGTTTCAGATGGCTTAAATGGAAGTAAAAAAATAAAGAAAATACTTCTGCCAAATACAAAGAGGCAATCTTTTTTCTTGCTTTTCTTTCCATGTTACTTGAATTGCTCCCTTTTTTCTTTGCATATTTTAAAGCAATTCACCCAAGTGAATGCATTGCATTCACCCAAGTTGTGATATACAAGAAAGGCAAAACACTAAGTATCCTATGTATGTCTTCTCTGTGTGTAAGACCAAATAGTAACAGGACATATCTCTGTGAAAAGTTACACAAAGCAGAAAGCAATCACCATGGGAATGACAGACACAAAATATGGATTCATATCACAGATCAAAATCTGTCATCCAGGAGTTCCCTTTTCAAATAAAAAAAATATCCAGAGAAACAATCAAACCTGCACCACAAAAACAAAACAAAACAAACAAAAAAAAAAAATAGACCTCACTCAACCAAATAAACAGAAAAATAGCTCATCTGCTCTTGATTTCCTGATGTCATATCCTTAAATCTCACCAGTGAAAATGTCACTCAGGAACAATATTAAATATGCAAGCTACCCCTGTGATCATGACTGAGCATAAAACAAGACACAGAATGGGAAAATTTTCAAGTGACCACAAAAAAAATAACTTTCACAGGCTTTCTGGGAAATTGCATATCTGGAAACAAAGTTGACTACATGATATATATATCACCCTGTGACAATACTTTATCAAGTAGATAAGCCTTCTCACAAGGCTAAACACAAACTGTATTTAACATCCGAGCATTTCAAACTTGAAATCCAATGAAAGTATATTTACTCTAAAAGCTACTCTTTCAAACTTTATGGTATATTTGTAAAAAATAAACTCATCTAGTAAAGAGTTGTGTAAAGTGGCTAATTCTTCCCTATTCTCTAGGTGGCACTATGAGTCCACCAGTGAATTTAAAGCTCATCAATGTTTTCTACTATAGTTGTTGCAGATGTCTGTCTAAAAAAGCAATATTATCTTCTTAAGCCTTCTTTAAGAGCTCTTCTGGGGTTTAACTTGACATGTTTTGTCATGTAAAGCAGGAAAGCAATTTTTCCATAAGAAATTGAATCCACAAGATGCAGCATGTAAATCACTTCTTATTTATATTGGTCTGAATGGTGATAAAACTTCATAAACTGAAATATCCAGTGTGGGGGAATAAAGAAACAGCAAATTTGTACCTTAAGCTTGACATTTCTAAATGTTTAGGTAGAGAATCTGAGCTGCAATAACAGTAATAATATATGGTACTTATTTTGTTTGTATCTATTTACTTACTGATTACTAAAAGTAATAACCCATGTAGTAGGTTTGCTGATCTTTATCGAGAAAAAAAAAGTGAAAATTATGGGAATTGAAGTTAGAGCCTGACTTTTCTTAACCTGAAGAGCTGATAATTTGGGACACAATGTCCAGTGCTTTCCAGTGAAGACAACAACACATTTTCAGGGAGGGTGGATGTGCCAGCCCAAGGGTTTCTCACAAAAGCCTGCAGCAGGACTGATGGTACAGGAAAATACACTGAAATCTGCTCTGATCTCAAACATTGGTTTGGCCAGCAAGCCAATGATTCACAAGGCTGACTACCAAGAGGAAGGTGGAAAGAAAAGCCAATTTTGTTTTGATAGCAAAGGAAAGCAGCAAGCCCTGCTGTACGCCTGTGCTGTTTCTCCGGCACTCTTAGTGGATTACTTTTCCTGAGGACCCATCCAGCTTGTCTGTCCATGGGCTGTGGATGCAGTGGATGCAGCCAGGAGCTGGCATGGCCTGGATCCAGCACCAGCCCATGGAGAGGAAAAGTAAAGAAAAGGTAAAGTAAATCCAAAATAAGAAACAGCTGTGGCACTGCTCTGTCAAAGTGAAGACCCAGTGGTTGCCCATGAAAGGCCAGAGCCCACTCTCCTTGGGGTTTTCTCCCTGATGTAGAGCTCATGTACATCTTGAGCAACAGCTTTTAGTGGTCTGTGGTCTAGCTACAAAATAGAGCTAATGGCAGATTGCTGTGTGTGAGCCATGAAAAGGAGAGGCCAGGATGCCAGGGCAGGTCTGACAGGTGCCCAGTGCACAGGGCAGAGCTGTACAGCCTCTTGTAAGGCTTTATGAAGACCACAATTCATACCTCATTTGTGTGTCACAGAAAAAAAAGGCCCATTCACATGCCCAGCCTTCCCACAGGACAAATTACAGCCTTGCTCAAGGAGTAAATCATGCACTGGGTTTCCAAATGACTCTTTAGAATTATGTTTTCAAATACACTTTACCAGTTTGACTACATCTGAAAATCTGGATCTCAGGTGATGAAATAGGAGAGGGGGCAAATCTGACTCTTAGAAGGTGTCAGAATCATAAATATGAGAGATGAAAATCCCTCCTAAATCAAGCCTTCTGTATTAAGCAACTTTTCAATGTTTCCAAGCAGGATATTTTTTAAAAATCATATATTACCATTCAAAGGGACGTGTGCTTATGAGTAATTCCTGAGGTCCTTTAAAATTACTTATTTGAATGTTTTTCTTCTTCCAGTTTGTCACTTGCTCACATATCAAAAGTTCAGGAAAAGGCACAGAGCACCACTGTGCTCCCAACCAGCTCATTGAATAGTCCCTTGGCAGCTGTAACTCAGCAGGAAGGCTTAGCTGCTTGGATGTGTTAATTAGTTGGCAGCTCTCCTCAAATTTTCAGCAGAAGTGCTTAGTGCTATAGGTCTGTCTCCAGGCATACACTTTCATTTTGCTGTTCCAGCAAGCAAACCCTGAAAAAGGAAAAACAAGTGCTGAATGTAACAGGAGTTAATGCATTACTTTGCATGGCTGAGTCTAAAGTCTTCCTCCCAGTGCTGTGATGGAGACAGACACAAATCTCCAAGTAATGACCTCTGCTGAGTCAGTTGGTTCAGTCCAACTTCCAGCAGATAAGTGACACCATCTATCTCCCCTTCAGCTCTTTACCCAGACTTGGGAAGGAAACAGGGCGTGTAAGCCTTGTCCTGCTGTAGCTGCACACAACCAGCTGTACCCCAGTGAGTGAGTGTGAGAATAACCCTGCAAGTGAGACCTTGCAGCCACACCAGGACTGAATGTTCCTGTCACACAAACTACCCGAGAGTGTTAGCAGCCTCCAACACCCATCACTTTAAACACATTTTAGAGTATTATGCTCAATCTCCTCAACACCAAGGGTTCTTTCAGACAGCTCATTATCTGGCACCTCACATATTGTGTGCACTGCAGGAGGATATTTCAGCTCCCAGAAAAAATGCTGGACAAAAACAGAGTCACCTCTGAGCACTGTAAGGGTCCAGTTTTCAAAAGCTTGGGAATTTTTTTATTCTCTATTTCAGCAATAATCAATAATAAGTAATGAGCACCCTCAGCATTATTTCTACATCCATTTTCTGGACTCCATTAACAAAGTGTACACTGAAAAAGTTTCTCTCATGGATAAGTTTTCTTCTGCAGCTTTTCCTTATGGCCAGGTAACAATGTAAGAGAATTTCAGTAGGCTGTAGGGAGTAGAGACAAACTCAGTTAACCTGAAAAGAGGTATTGTAATCTACACCCACATATCAATATTTGTACATGCTCAAATTAAATGCATGAGGTAGAATGCAGCACACTAACATATTTAGAGGGTCATTAAGGTAAATGGAGTTTACCTAGTTTTGTTTGGATGATAAAGCCTGTAACCACTGCTCATACACTTTGGATAAGTGGATTTATTCTTAGTTTGGATATATGTCTCTAGCACTTCCATGCAGCCTGTCTGTTCTTCTCTTACAGTTGAGAAAAGGTCAAGGAAGTAGCTTCAGCCTTCATATATAATTTTTAATTATATTGTTACAGCAAAAGTGCCATTTCAGAAGCCATTTTTGTGGCAGAAAACAGCTGACAGTAAGTGTGGCCCTTTGAGGGCAAGAAGACAAGTTATGTTTTAATGAAAATGGTGCAAAGAACCAAAAGTGTTGCTTGTCCCTGCTATTAGTGTCCAGAGGGAGATATCAGTCACAGGGAGAATGAGTAGCCAAGACATAGCACACACATAACTGGGAAGCTGGGGACAGGACTGGCCACTGCATGGGGTTAAGGCAAAGGCATCTGCCAAGAGAGGGGACCTGCAACAAGGCTCTACACCCACAGTGGTCCCAGCCAGACAGTTTTGAAAAATACTCCCTTGAAAATCATTAAGAATATAGTCTGTTTATAAAATATTGTGTCCTAAGGTCAATGGCTTCTCTTTCTTTAGACTGGCTTATCCCAATAGCTAAAAATATGTCTTTAAAAATAATATGTGCAGTAGGAATGTAAATGTAAGGTTGCTTGTTCCACCAGAAAAATACCAGATCAGTGACGTGATTCAGTTTTGATATTGCAGTTCCTACTTGTTAAGGAAGTCACCCTTGGTCTGGAGCTGAATAAGAAATGTTTACCCATACCACTGTAAATTGAATATAGAGATATTATCACTGTACTTAAAACAATTTGTTACCTTCATTTCCAGACATCACATTGGGGAATTAGTACAAAATTCTGAAAACAAAGTGCTGCTTTGGTAAACACCTACACTGACCACCACAATTTTTTCCAAGAGATAGTTTAAAGAGGTCTAATATTTTAGATACTTGCCTTGTCTTAACACTACAGGAATATTTGAGGCATCACAATTATTTTTCCATTTTTAATGCAGAAAAGACAGCTCTAACTGGTTGGATTTCCCACAGCTATAATTACTTAATATCTGTAAATTTTTCATTATGTATGTTGCCCTGGATTCTGGGACCTAAAAGGGGCCATGGAGCTGACTGAAGATAATAAACATGACTGTGGTGGCTTCCCTGTGTGACACCCCCTCCCAGGGATCCTGACTCGTCACAGTCATTGACCAGGCATGCAGTCAGCTAGCACAGAGCCAGGAAAGCAGGCATTGATATTGTGATATAAAACCTGTTTGAATATGTTGCAACCTATCAAATTTGGCTCAGTTTCCAACCAGGAGGTGGCAATCTTGTTTCATACTTGTGCTGCTTTCAGCCAGACTCCAGCATCAGGACTTTGACCCGTGCAAGCCTGCAGAATAAATACTGCAAACCAACTCAATTTTAAATTGACAGCTACATCTTATTATAGGCACAACATCAAAAGAGAAAAAAACTCCTCATCCTAGAAATAAAGATATATTAAAGTTGAGCATTCCCACTGGAAATAATACAATTTTTAAAAGTTGTTTTTGATAAGTAGAATTCTTTTGCAACAGGTTTCTTATTTACAATTAAATTTAGGGCTGAGAAACTGATCTTGGGCATATTTTATAGGCAGAACTTTGAAAGTGGAAGTATGTTCAATGGAAAACTCTTCTTTCTTCACAGGAGATGGGATTTGCCTTCCACACAAAATGAACACAGAGGAGCCCAGTATGGGAAAGATGCTGTGAATTTTGCTTCCTGGAAGAATCTGGAGTAAAATAAAAAATTAATAAGTGTCTGAACACACAAAAATGCAATTTGAATAGGTGCTCAAAAAAAACCCCAAAAAACAAAAAAAACCCCAAAAAACACCAAACAAATAAAAAACCAAACCAAACCAAACAAAACCAACCAAACAAAAACAACAAAAAAGCCACATACACTACAAAGTAATTCAGCTCTGGCTTGCAGAAAAAATGAAAATAATTTCCTGCAAATAAAGAGGAAGAAGCTACTTCTGACACAGGGCCTGATCCTAGCTACAACACCTTACCCAGTGAAGGAAATGGGAGATATACCATCACAAATTCTGTGATCCATATTGGACAGGGGGAAACACGAATCTGGGATGATTTTTCATTCCCTGAGCTCTACTCTTCTGCCACAGTATTTCTGTGCATTTTGGGAAAGTTTGGTTGTTCTGCCTTTTCAAGATCTCCTGGGTGTAGACAGAGACACATCAAGAAACAAAGGCATATCACAGAACAATTTTACTGGGAAATTTCACAGGCATCACAGCTGTGCTTTTGCTCTCCAGAGGGATTTCTGTAACACAGGTAACATGACATGACTTGGTATTTTTCATCGCAGAAATGTTGCAAGAAGTTCTCTGTTTGCAGAAAAGAGCTTTGTCTTGCAACCTGCGTGTAAAACCAAGAGATCAGCCTCTACAGGGGTCTACCATTAGTAACAAACCATTTCATTTCAGATGATGCAGACTCCAAAACATTCAACACTGGTGGAAGAACTTGTTCACAGACAGCACCAGGAGTTGAGGCTTCTCAGCAGTGTCTCATGACGTGCTCAGTGTCAGGATCCCCACCATTGCCAAATCAGGTGTTCGGTGCACCTCCCAAAACATCACCTGACGTGGGCTGTTTTCTCTGGGACTCAGCTGTGCCTTGCAGCAGATGCTTTTTCATCATCATGCAAATTTTTTCAAATAACCATCCTGATAACTCTAAGCAGTCCTATATTAAAGGAAATAAGAGCACACAGGAGTAGAATCAAAGAATTTCTGGTGCTTTGAGACACCATTCATTCGAGCCATGCTGTGGCTGCTGAGGCCCAGGGTTCCTCATAGTTAATGGATGGGTTTGTGCCTGTCACAGCATCAATGCCTCCACCCTCTGCAAGAGGCTGCTGTTCTGGGCATCAGTACAGCACAGTGACTGTAAAGGACAGAAAGCAAGAATTAGGTCAATGAATTATATGTTTCAAAGCACAACAATCATTGTGTTGTGCACAGACACTTGTAGTTCATTTAATGAAATGGGACTAAAGGCCCAAAGACCAGAGGGTGTGGAAACCTTCAATTCACAGGCGTACACTAGCTGCATACCAACGCAACATAAGACAAAAATAAATCACAAAGATAAGAGAAGATTCCTCCTGGAGACTGAAAAACACTGCAACATCTGGAAAGTAAAAAAAAAAAAATTAGTCGAATATGTGTTTTGGATGCTTTGTAGGAAAAATATGTGCAAGAGACTGTCATGTCTTTAAACACTGAATACTGAGATCCAGGATGTTTCCTGGGGATTAATAACTACCTAGGAGAGTTAATGACCCAGAGAAAAGCTGAGGGTCATTAAAACCAGTCAGTCATCAGGTCATTGGGAAATGCCCTCTGCCCAAGTTTGTTACGGTTGCTGATAACACACCTCCTTCTTGGTAAATATAAGAAAAGAAAAAAGCAGCTGCCTACTTCTTTCTGCATTGCCAGAAAGCCTTGCAGCCATTCCTCTGTGAAGCAAAATGTTGGGGGAGCACCGGCACTGTGCTAAACTTTGCCAAAAACCCAATATAATTTCTCCCCTTGAATTTAGGTAGTATTGTTATATTTCAGTGTGCTTAGATTAGGCATAGTTGCACTTGAAAAATCTAGGTCACCTTTCAATAAATACTTGATATCCATTAATTTGAGTATTATTTCAGAAGTTTCTTACATAAAAGATTAGTTTTTTAAATAAATGCAGTTACAGGTGTCAATTGCACTTTTAGCTCAACAGAGACAGATTTCTGTCCAAAGGCACCCAAATATTACCAGTTATTAAGCCCTGATTTGCCAGTGAACATTGGGAGGAACATAGGGCTCTGAACATTTCATTTGTCTGAGAGCTTGCCAGTAACAAGGGAAGTACAAGACAGGCAACAACTATAGTCATGTATAGCCTGCCTTAATTATACACCATGATACTGGCACAGGAGTCAGCAGCCAAAAGCAAAGCCATGATTACTCTGGAAAAGATGTTCTTTCAGGGAAACCTGCATCTGTGTTTAAGTCAGGGTAGTCAGCCATAAAAACCAGAGGCAGAAAAGTTTCCTTTAACGAGTAGATTTGGTAGTGAAGCATGTCTAACCTAAAAATGCATGTTTACAAAACCTGAACAGAAAGAGGCATGGGGGCACAATTAACAAACGTAGCTTGAACGAACAGCAGCTCTCAGTTATTAGGTATTGCCATCAAAAGACCTTAAACACTAATTTTAATTCTCAGCCATGCAAAAAGATCCAGGTGAACATAGATGGCTGAATCAGTGAAATAGTGCAGTGAAGGACTGGTGTCCTTTAGCAGAGACCAAAGGGGGAGTGCCCTGGCCATGTCCTTCTAGCAGCAGAGGCTTCAGACAAATTTCAGAGAATCATGGAATCAATTCAGATAGAAAAATATCTTTAACACGATAGAGTTCAACCATTAACTAAGTTCACCACCAAACCATGTCTTTAGTGCCACATCTACACATCTCTTAAATACCTACAGGAATGACAACTCCACAGCTTCCCTGGGCAGCCTGTGTCAGTGCTTGACAGCATGCTCAGATTATAAGTTTTTCCTAACAACCAATCCAAACCTGCTCTGGTGCAACTTGAGGTAATTTCCTCTTGTCCAGTCACTTGTTACTTGCAAGAAAACACTACCCCCACCTCAGTACAGCCTCCTTTCAGGCATTTGTCATCTCTCCTGAGCCTCCTTTTCTCCAGGTAAACAATCCCAGCTCTCTTCTCATAAGACTTGTGCTGCAGACCCTTCCCCAGCTCTGCAGCTCCTCTTTTGCCACACAGCAACAGGTTTACTACCTTATTCCCCCACCATGCTGGGCTGGGAGTGGAGCTGTATGTGAGCAATTTAAGAGACACAGGAGAAGAGCTGGTCAGGTCTGACAGAAAAGTCATAGACACTACAGTATCCACATAATAGGGACCTTCTAAAACAGGTAATTATTTTAGAAGTCTCATTTCATAGATTTGAGTCAATTATTCATAAATCTGTGTTTTCTTCTCTGAGAACCTTGCTTCTCTTGACTGAACATATGACTCCTTTCAAGAGAAGCCTCTTCCTCCTTGCAGGAAAAGGATGCACCTCTTCTCCTTACAGACTTTGTTTGGATGTTGCTCCTCATTACTTTTCAAGATGTGCTGGGCCTGAAATACTGCAGGAAAAGTGGGATACTTATTTTTAAGTGGTCCTACTTTAAAGCCAAGTGTCTTAGTCTTTGTTTTAGTGTAAGGGAATTTCTCTGCACTTAGAAAAATAAAAGTTCACCAGAACACAGAAGGATCTTAGGAAGTTCAATCCAGCCTTCTCCCACAAGGCATAATTAGACAAATAAATTTTCCCAATGTTTACTTCTCTTCCAAGCTTCACTTTTCCCTATCTCAATGTGGCAATCTTAGGCAGCAGTAATCCTTCATTAGAGAGAAGAGAAATTCAGCAGCCTCTACAGATTAACCTGCAGATGCTCAAGTTTAACCTGACATTTCTGTCATCAGCAATAGGCACACAAGTAAAATTATTTGCCATATCAGCCCTATTATACCTTCTTGAAAGAGCAGGGTTCAATGTAAGGGTTAAAATAAAGATGGAAAAGTGAGGCAAGAGAGAGGGAAGACTGCCAGCAAGTCAGAAATCTCTTCCAACATTTTTTACAAACCTTCTACTTTCTGAGTTTAGCTGGAAATCTGTGAAAATCAGGTGTTGACATCTGCATATTTTTGACTCAAAGTAGTGGCAGTCAGCATAAAATATTAGTAAATATAGGCAAAAAAGCCCCAGCCCAATAATTTTATTATGGCAAGCCTGCAAGACTGGGAGAAATTAAAAAGAAAAAAGGAAATTCAAAACAGAGAAGTTTCCAATTTCTATCGTATAATTATGCCTAATATCAGGCATGACAAAGAGAGCAAACATCAGAAAAATCAAGAAAAATTGATCTCTATCACTCAGTGGATGTATCTATGTCATGCATTGCATCAGGGTGATTAGGAAGGGGATGCTGTGAGCAGACCCAGGTCTCCTACTGGTTGCAGAAGCAGCCATCACACTGTACCTGGGCACCAGACTCCCCATTTGCTCAACATGTGTTTGCTGTGCACAGGAAGCAGGTCTGTGAGAACTATAAAGTAGTACAGCTGGGACAGTTTCTTGGGGAAAAAAATGTACTACTGCAAATCGAAATGAGCATGAGGAGGTTTTTTAAAATATCATTTGCCAAAAGCTGCCAAAATATACTTTTCTGACTTTGTTATGGGATCTCTGCAGCTTAATTTTTCTCTATTACTGCTCCTACACGTTCTGGGGGACTAAAAAGATTGTGCACTCTGACAACAACTACAGCAGAAAAAGCAGAAAATCATTATAGCTCCTGTTAAAAATACAGTTTTTGTGGCAGTATTCTGCAGAGATAAGATTGCCCTTGCCAAGGCAGGGGGACAAAGCAAGCTGCAATAACCTATATGATGATAGCCTCAACATGTGTTAAGTTTCAAGCTTCAAGGAGTCACCAGCTGTGACAAGAGTGACTTTTCTAAAAATTCCTCTTTAGTCATCATGTGCAAGCAGAGACTTACTAAAAATCAAAACCTGAAGACTGAAAGATTGTTCCTTCTCAAATATCCATCTCACATCCATGAAATACATGCAGAATGGGGGTAACATTTCAATAGATGTCAGATTCTTTGCCCACCAGGAGCTTTTTCACAAAGCCTAGAAAATTATAGAGAAGGGCAACAGAGAATGACCTACTGAATTGGAATTCAATATTGGATCATCCTTAATACAAACAATGCAATGGTTTGGGGTTTGGGAAAATGAGAAAGACCTTCTAGAACCTCCTTAAACAGCCTCTGTGAGCTGGCAGGGCTGACAGCCACTCCCACCGAGGTCTTTGCCCTTTCCAACTACAAGATCATGTGTTTGATGCCTGCACTGCCAATACCACCTGTAACTGCAGCCTGTGCTGGCCAAACCTGCATCTAAATTCAATGTTTTTCAATCTTTTTTTCCATCCAAAGCCACCAACCCTCCCCCCCCCCCCCCCCCCCCCAAAAACAACAGCAAACAAACTAAACAAACAAACAAACAAAAATTGTCAACAAAAAGCCTTTCACGCTGCTCTTCCATTTAGAACTCATTTTCAGAAGTACATTTTCAATCTGATTTCTTATTCAAAGACAACTGCAAATATATGCATTCTGGAACAACTTATGGAGAGGAAAAGAAGCAGCATCATTTATTATAGGGACCATACTACTATACAGGGCTTTTCCCAAATTAAAATGGGAGAAATTGTTAACAGTAGTCAGAGAAATTGTGACAATGATTTTTCTTAAAAATGAGCTTATCAGGATGCAAGTATCCTTAGCTAGCAGATTACAGTGGTAGTCAGAGCTGATAACAGATTTGCTTCTGTACAGAAAATTAATAACCTATTTAATATTATGCACTACAACACACACATACACTATAATTTTTAGAAATTCAAAGAGTTGACAGAAGACAAGAAACATTTGCTCAGGGAGAACAGGGCTGGGCAATTTCCTTCTTTCTTGATCTGCAATGCCAAGATCTACACAAAGCGAAGCTCTGGCCATAACATTGGCTTCTGTATCTTACAAATTCATCATCTCTCAGTCTGTCTGTTAATATTGCCAGACAGTCATGCATCTTATTTTTGAAGATAGCTGTTCTGGAGAGGAAGGATTAAGCTATCATAGCCTGTGGTCCAAGAAATTAAATTTGCTACTTCTCTGAGCGTCACTCTGGGACCGTCTTAAATTTTTCTGGGGCATGGGGGTGGGATGTTGGATTTCTCCAGCCCTGCTGTTTTTCATGTGCTTTCGCACAGGAGAGAAGGAGAATGCAGCCCTTACACGTGACATAGTCAGAGCACAACTGCCAGGCAGCCTACCCTTCTGCAAATGCCATTAGGAACCTTTCTCTTCAAAAAAAACAAACTTAAATCAACATCAGCACCATAATTATTGCAAAGCTGATGAATGGGCCACTCTGTTACCTAAAGCCCATTTTAATCCCAAAACAACATAGTTAGGATGGGAAAGACTTTTTAAAGGTATTTGAAATATGCATATTCCATTTCAGGTCCAGAGGATCGAGTTACCAGCCTGTAAGTGAGATAAGGCAGTAAGAGAGTACCCAGATCCTGGGCGGCTGCGGGACTTGGGTGATTTGCTGAGCTCAGTCCTCAGGCTAAGCAAAGCCCCCGATAACACCAGCTGGAACGTGTGCCCTGCAGCCCCGGACAGCTGGAAGGAAAAAAGGCTAGTCACAAATTAAATTAAGAGGTGTAATATGGTGTGAGAAGAAAAACAAATTGAGATTGTGAAAACAGGTGCCAACTGACATTTACTCAATACTCAGTCACACTTTCCTTTCTCTCTCTGTGATTAGCAGCTAAGCTGAATTAGGATATGTTTCATGCTTCTGTGACCTTCTAGAACCCCCTTACAGAAAAAGAAAAACACCTGTAGCAAGAAGGTTTTTTTTCCAAGAGGGTAAAAGTGCCAACTACTGTGAAGCTGGGCTGGCCAGACCGATACACCAAAGCAAAAATATAGTGATGCAACAAATTAAATTCTATTTTATTTTTAAAGAGCACTAAAGACAAGACTTTAATGTAGTGATGTCTTAAGTTTTGGCTTTCATATTTTTCAGATAGTGTACTGCATTAATATATAACTCTGAACTTCATATAAAGTGTTAGCAAGTTTTCTTCACAGTTTAGTTATATAAAAAAATCCTTTTCTAGCCTCAGAACCAAGGACACTGTTGCAGCTTCTGGCTGAAAAAGTGTAAAAAACAGTGAATTGAGGAGAGCAATCTGGGAGGATGGGACTTCATAACCTGAAGCTGTAATTGGACAATTAACCCCAATACATAAATGGACCAAAACTTTAAAAAGTGTGAAAACTCATGACATGCCATCCATCTTGGGTGTAGCCACAGCTGGGCTCTTGTACTGCCCAAAGTGTGTCCTTTGAAGGCCCTTTAATAAATACCTACTTTATTCCTTTAACACTGACTAGCCTCTGTTCTAGGTAGCCTCTCAAGGCATCAGTAGTATCAGGCTGGAAAAGTCATGGATCTATTTATGTTCATAATTCAAGGCTATCCTACTAGTTATTATTCAGAGAACAAGCTGAAACCCATGAGCACCATTCTGAAGTTCCTGGGAAGGACTAAAATGAAGAGTGATGGACCAAATTGTTCCCTGCTGAGCCTCATGCTCTTTCTGTGCCCTTGAAAGCAGAACCATGACTTTGTATAAGCTCCATTTAGGGCTCCATGAAAGAAAGATCACCTCGATATCACTACACCTGAATACCCTTCCTCTGGTCACTCCACACATTGGGGTGCAAAACTCCTCTTCCACTGCCTGGGCAATCTCTCCTGTTCAGACATGGAGGCTCCCATGGGCTCAGCTCTGAGCCTGGCCCACTCTCAGCTGGGGGACTCTCCAGAGGTTCCTCAAGGCTTCTGCTCAGTGCAGGCTCCACACAACCTGCTCCTACTCAAAGCTTCTTTCCTAGGAGGGAAACTACAGCAGATTTTCAGCATATTGACTTGCAAACAAATCTCTCTTGATGACCCAGATGCCAGAGAGATCCCTGACTTTTGGTAGGATAAGGTTAAATAGAAGATATGCCATATCCAACTGCTAAATCCAGGACAGCCTTCTTGTACACCCACAGCCCATGTAATTTCAGAAAAGCCCCCTCTGAGACAAAAGGATCAGGAGGTCTGTGGGAACAGAGAACATCAGAAGTGCAGCTTTCAAAGCAGACCTTTCCCTCTTCCCAAAAGCATCAGAATTATCAGAATAAATGCCTTTGGAGGAGCTTAGTTCTGTCTGTGTGAGGCTGTGCCCAACCTGGATCACACCTGGCTGTAGCAAATATTCAGCCCCATCCTGTGGGCATCAGAAACATAAAACCCTGTGCTCTTCAAACCACAGTTCAAAGCATGATCCCACCCACAAACAACACCAAATGTGCTACAATGCACAAAGGCCAAGAGCTTCGGAAGAAAATACTTCAAATGACACCTTCTACTAATTTTTAATATTGCAGACTTTTGTGCAATAACATGAAGTTTTAGGACTCTATCAATCACAGCAGCACTGAATTAACATTTTTTTCTAAAACCCTCCACAGCTGAACAGATGATGGCAAGCCTGTACCATAAGACCACTTTATGAAAATGTCAGGGGTCTTAGAAATACTTGACATTCTCTGGCCTTCAGTTTCATGATCTTTATCATAGTAAAATGTTTTTGCTTATTCCTTGCACACCTGCTGTGTGTCAGTTTTGTCCCAGTGGAGCTCCCTTACCGCATGCACTGATCATACTGACATACACAACCACTTTCTTTATACCAAGCAGATCTCAGGACTATTGGACCATCACACACTGATAAAAACCACAGAACATAAAACATTTTGTGAAGAGAGAGGAATGTAGACCAGGAACGTGGCTCAGGGTTAGAATAAATGAGAACAGAGGCCTGGAACTAGCTGCCATGAAGCTTTGGATGAAAATTCATAAATATTTCTGAAGTATTTATTTTCATCTCATACAACCAATCATTCTCATGAAATGTCAGCCGCAAATCACACCAGGAGACAAGCTTCTTGAATTTTGAAGCCAGAAAGCATAACCAAAACACTGCAGGGAGTGGGAAGGATGGACAAGAGGAAGGGGTATAGATCCAAGAACTCCAGTGCCTGACCTCTTTTTAACCTCTACAGTTCAAGAGGATTTCAGCTGCTCTACTCCAGTTCTCCTTAACTGAGTTCAGTAATTTTGCTGCCTGTCCACAAGTACCTTGTCACAAGCATCACTCAACTCTACATATGCACTATACAATCTCCTTCAAAATACATCTGCTTTTAGAAACATACTATCCCGTGCTTATATTGACAAAACAACTCGAGGAACAACAACAAAATAATTTAAATTTTTGACAATAGAGTTGAAAAAGAGCAACTTTTAAAAAGTGTCTTATTAACTTTAATTGTATATGGAAATATTTTACATTTTTTGGTAAATTTACGTTAGTTTAACAAAACTTTCAAACTTATTCCTACACTGAGTAAACAGTTGTTGCTGTAAAACCTACTGAGCACAAACAATACTAGAACTGTCTGGTTTACTTCAAACATAATTAAATAAAAAAATCCAAAGTAGAATATTTTTAACTTGATGTGTCAGGGTATACACTGTGCAAGCATGGAAAAACTCAGGCAATTACCATTGCAATATTTTTTATTAGAATTTGTGAATTGAAATTGCCTAAAAGATCCAGCAGGCTGTTAGGAATGGAATTTAGCTTACATGTGGAATTGTTAATAGGAGAGAGAGAAGATTAATTTAAATGAAATTATTACAGGACCACAAAAACAGGCACAGAAACAGAAGTACTAACTGTGGTTTGTTTCTTGTTTAACTTAGATGAATGGCCACCACGTAGAAGACAAAAGCATATATAGTCAAAACAGGCTCAGACAGCAATTCATGCATCATACAAGAGTATCCCAAGCTGGAAGGGACTACAAGGATCACTGTGTCCAACTCCTGGACGCCTGCACAGGACACCACCAAAAATCACACCATGCGCCTGAGTGCTGTCCAGACACTCCTTGATCTCAGACAGACTTGGTGCTGTTCCCATTCCCCGGGGACCCCATTCCCATGCTCCACCAGATGTGCATTACTGTTTTGCAGTCAGCTTCTAATAGCCAAGATTTTACTCTGTGTCCTCCTCTGCTTTGGAAGTACACAGCTCTGGTGTTTCCATACTCTGAACATCCGTAATGCCCACAAAACACAATTCCTTGCCCACATCTCCTCTACAGACCCAGACCCTCTGCCTTTAAGCTATCCCCACTGCTGTTTCAGTAATGCATGGATACGTGGCATCACTCACCATAAATGTGTGTACATTTGTCCATATTTTAAGAGCAACTTCATGAAAACATTCCAAGTAGCTGAAAACACTCTGTGTAGCCAAAAGAGACACACAAATGCATGCCAGTCCTTTCTCTTTTTGGGGGGGCATTTTTCACATGAGAAATTATTACAAGTATAAAATTAAAAAAAGAAAATAATCAACCAAAAAAATTCTTAAAATAAGGCGTTAAGGCATATTTTATATTTGAATAAAACCAAAAGCATCATTTTTCATTTCCCTATATTTGATTTTAAAACTGCACAGTTCCCCCAGAATGGTCAGGAGGCTTGTACTTAATTCTACACTTTGCAACACACAACATACACTTATGTACATATATAAAACCTAATGCTACATGTTAGACTTCCTTGGTTTAGGTTTCCTTGTAAGAAAGAACATGAGATTTGCTGATTGATAAAAAATAATCAGAAGAAATGAACATTATCTCTGGCAACTCCTAGTGATGGCACTTAGTAATTTTTGTCTTTTAACAAAAAGAGAAGAATTTTCTAGCTGAGCAAATTTAACAAATTTTGATGTGATCAACCAAAGCAAAGACTAGGCAGTTTATTTGGAGAGTGCTTCCCTTCATCTGTGACAAAACCTACAAATAGTTAATGGGAAAGAAAATAAGTATTGCATGTGAAATAGTATTTTTCTGATGTGAAATGCTCGATACAAAATGTGTACGTCTCAGAAGTACAAATGTACACAATACTAGAGATGCATAAAAAATCAATGCTTCAAATTTCAATCAATTATTGTCTAATTGGTATTATCAGTGTAAAAGCTTAAAGTATTGGAACGAGATGTTGAGAGAGGTTTTATTTAAGTTTTCAAAATAAAGCTGAAGTTGAGAGGTACTTCTGACCTATCAAATTTTCTTCTGCAGTGCTCTCTTCTCATATTGTTCAATTCTCTCTCAAGTTAATGAACCGAGAATATTGTACTTCACATTCTGTTGCTAAACGAGTACAAAATTTCACTGTTTGTTTTCTAAGAAATGGGTTAGTAGACCCACTATGAGAGCCGCATCTCTCTCAGTTTAGTAAGTGATCACTTGACTTGGTATTGAATAAATAAAACATCAGTAAAAAAAGTTTCCAGTTAAAATAATTTTTAAGTTATTATTCTTAATAATTATCTGAATTATTATTTAAAATTCCTCTTATTTTTGCTTCTTACGGATTCTTTTCAGCTGTAGTCCAGAATGCTAGAAGGAAGTATTACGACTGCCAAGAGTTCGCCTATACAAACAGCCCTCTCTCCAGTATTGCTACACTCCTTAGGTTCAGGATGAACCACCCTCTAGAGACCACAATACCCTTGGCAATAGCAATACCATTGACAGAAAGTGGAAAAGGATGCATTTTATATCAAGTGGAACAGTACAAATGTTTCTGTGTGGAATCACTCGGTGTCATGGGTGCTTAAGCAAGTTCCTACAGTGGTGACAGCTCCATGTGTTGGATGTACAGAACCCCTGTCAGTAACACATTTTTACAGGTTGCACTTCCCTCATAAGCACAATAGTGAGGCTCCAATCCATTCAGAGCCATTGATCACAACTACTCACCACTAGCCTCAGCAGCACTTGGAACCCAACAAGCAATAAAAAGAAAACTAAAATATTTTCCATGAGATCCCCAGAACCATGAGTCCATGTTTCCTTCACATGGCACTGCACAAAGTCAGCAAAAGTGATGAATTTCCAAATGCATGACACCCCAGGTTCACTTTTCCACTGATACAATTCCACAAGACAGAAGAATATTGCATGAAGGTCCTATCCCTTTCCTCCCCCAGATACTCGTGTTTTTACATTAGACAGAAACAGGTCTTGTTTATTTGCAGAAATTATGTTTGGGATTAACTGGAAGCCAGTGTTTTAAATCAACATACATAAAAAAAATTGAATAAGATGTGAAACCAATTTTTTAAACATCAGCACAAAAACCTTTAAAGACTACTTTGGACTCATGTTTCTAAGTGTTATAGTTAGAAAGAAAAATGCAATTTTCAAAATCTACGTTGCTTATTTCCATTTAGTACATCTTGATTGCCAACAAATTCAATATAATCTTGTTCTCTACTTAAATCCAACTTCAGAATTAATTTGTAGACTAGTCCAATTCTTATATGCCAAATGAGAATTCCAGTTAGCCTTTGCTGACCAAGGAATCAAATTATTTAACTGACTCATGCAGATTATCCCAAGTCCAAGATGCCATAGTAATTCAGAGACATGGCAAATATAGCAAATAACTGGGAAACAGTTATTTGAGACATATGAATACAAAAGTAGTCAAATGTATTTTGGGGAGGGACACACTGCAGTGGCCTACATGTTCCAAGTGTTTACTAAAGCTTAATTTCTTCTGAAATACATAACAAAAGTGAACTAATTGTTTCCATTACACAATTTCTCTTCTTTCAAGAGATAAAGTATGGAATTTGTAGACATGTCAAGGAATACTGATGCAACTGAACTCCACAAAAACTTCAGCATTCACACTGCATTAGATATCAAAACCAAAATAAAATAATCTGATAGACTGAAGATTTAAATAAGCCACAGACACATAAAAGCCTCAGTTAGCAAAGGGCAGATATTTTTTAAGGACTTTTTTAAAAATAAGCTTATTATTTTTAAAATTTTTTAACTTTTATTATTATTTTTTTATTATTTTTAAGCTTATTGTTTTTGTGTATTTTGTGTATTTTTGCCATGAGATTACTCTAGGATAACAGGTTCAACAAATAAGAACTTCCAATCAGCTAGTAAAATTCCTGATCTGTGTCTATATCCTGTAGCAAGAGAAAGTGGTAAACACTTTACCCAAGGGTCAAAGAACTAACATCTCTCTAGCCCAGGACATCTTTTTGATGAATGTGAAACAGCTGGAATAAACATATCAAGGGTAACAATTGTGATCCCATGGTAGACCCAGCGGCTGCAAAAATAAACCCGGAGGGAAAAAGCCAAAGACTTAAAAAAACTGCAATATAAACTCCTTCAACATCATATAATCCCATCATTTCAGCTTCTTTTTAAAATACAGGACTCTGCAAACAGTGGTCAAAAATGAATGTGGAGATTAATTTGTTAGAAGCAAATCCAGTTTATAAAATGTTAAAAAAATATTTAAAAAAAAGAATGGTTGTTTTATTTAAACAGCAATAGTTTTATCGTTAGCAACCTTTCGTACCCGCTAGTGAGAAAGTTATCTGAAAAATAAACGGAGACTCATACTAATCCTGTTAATACTTTATTAGTGTAATTTTTTAGCTTTCTATTGGACAGAACATAAATGCAAACTCCAAAAAAATTCAGAGTCCTCTGCCATTCAGTAGAAGTGACCATGGCAGCCCATTTCATGTTCGTTCTTTGTTACAGAAACGAGAGGAGGGGGAGGGGAGGGGAAAAGCATCAATAGAACAATTAGGCACACAGCTGACACTTACTGTACAATGATATGCACAAGTAATTTATAACAGCTCTATGAGTTTATGAGATGTGTTCTTCAGATTCTTCCCTTGTAATATATGAGCTTTGCTCAGGAGAGCAAGGATCATTGAGAACAAGGGAATTAACATAGGAGTAACAAGTTAGACTTTTAAAACAAGTCTTTAAATAAACTAACGTAACAACAGAATGCAGAATTATTCACCTGAGAAAACATTTTTAACCTAGACTTCAGAACATTAAAAATTCATTTATTTTACAGCTATTCAAATACACATGCATTAAATGAAAATATTGCACAAAATTAAAATTTAGATTGTGGAATTTATATAGTTTCATTTTGGTACACATTCTGGTAGCACTTAAAATTTACTGTTTAGTTCTAGCAAACACCAGCAGCACAAGCTTGAGGATGAACCAAATGAAAAATTCAATTGCTCATTTTCTCTTAAAAAGAATTAAGGCTAAAACAAGTGCATTTGTTGACAGTGGCACAATTTTCAGTGGCCAGTCACAGCACCTAAAGGCCGGAAGATACACCCAGACACTTAAGTGCTCTAGATTAACATTCAGTTCTGGAGACTTTCTAGGATAATAGGCTGCATGGGTTGACAGCGTGGGTACTTCAAATTGTCAACAGGAAAAACTTTTAAATAAAGATACATACAAACTCACTTTAACAAAAAAGTACTCATTTCTGATGGTTCTTGCCAGCCAACAGGCACCACTGAATTAGGAAGCCACAGTCTGTAATTAAATACAGTAGACAAAACTTCAATACATATATACATATGCACACATGCGTATATAAATGTGTGTATAGGTATATGTAATAAATTCATTAAGTAAAATGACTAATAAGCACGGTGTATCATGTTCATTTCACATTCCTAGAGATATTATTTTATTTTTGTACAGAAATGTACCAGATAACTAAAAAAAAAAAAAAAAGAAAAAAAGCCAAATTTGTATATTATCACTATCCTCTTGAAATTTTTCATGGTACCTACAGATAGATAAAAGGTTCCACAGATTTGACAAAAACAGTATTTGAACTTCCCACTTTCATACTGCTTAACAAATTCAGTGACTTAAAAGACATAAATCAGATTTGGTAGGATTAATGAGATATTTACTGTATCACCTACAACAACTGCTGAATGATCTTTCATCAGTCAGACATCAGTTATGCTCGAGCACCTGACATCAGAGGAAGATACAGGCATGTAAACAATAGGAGCTGGCTATGTTGATTACTTCACACAGAACTCAAGAATTTTGTTAAATTCAAAAGCATTTAACCGTCACACTTCTACAGAACCTGCAGAGAGGAAGGGAGAGGGGTTCATCTATATTTACCAAGTTGTCTTATTAGGGATTACAAAAGAAAGGGATTTAATTTACAGCATTTAGTTCTGCAATAAAGAAAAAAACAAGTGCACTTGAGCCCATGCATACTGTATGAGAATGTTAACAGTACAATATGATCATCATTATGTAGTATGATAAAAGGCTACATTTCATTAATAGAGTCCATGAGAAAAATTATCTATATAGAGGTGTCAGTCAATTTAATGAGGTCCTTTGAGAGCCTTCTATCTTGTCTCAGAACACTTTCATCAAAGGTCTATGTCTCTCTCTTGCATAAAAGGACCATTTGCTCCCATTAAGACACAAATTACAACAAGGATCCTTCGGATCCTTGATCCATGACTGTATTTTACCCTGTGTTTAGTGTTCAGAAAAAAAAAGGGACACTAAAAGATTACTTTCTATTCACCCAAGATAGCAGTGCTCAGTCAGGACTAGAAAAAAGAAAACATAAACTGAGATATGCTGTGGCCAAACTGGATTATTCAGATGTTACTGTATTTTTAGTCGGACAGAACTTCTTCAATGAAACTAAACAGATGGATGTGGGGCCTTGATGTCAAATTTTTATTAAAATTTTACACTATGCAAAAAATAAAAAAATTATTTAAAAAAATATTGTTGTTTTATTTCCTTTTTATTTTCATATATACACTGAGATGCATTCAGAAATTTCCAAGTGTCTGCATATGACTAATGAAATCTTTTACCTGTGAGGAACCAAGTAATTCTAACATTTTTCCATATGAGGCTTACACACTAAAAGGTAAGGAATCTTTCAATTAAGTAGCTCTTTCACATCCCAAAAATGCTCCAGATTTTAGTGGGGAGTTGTGTGTAAACTGTGTCTTAGTGCAATTTCCTCATCTTCAACACAGTATCTATCCTCTTTGAAACATATATCCCTCTCCTTCTACAACTATCCACTTATGTTCCAACAGACCAACTGAACATAAATATGATGCTCCTTCTCCACTGAAGTTACATGCAAAATGTATGCCAGGTGCTGTAAGAGCAGCATATGGCCCTTAAAGCTACAGAATAATCAGAATACAGGGTTTGTTTCTACTGCACCTCTGCTTTTACTAAAACCCCCATTAGATATAAGGTTAATTTAATTTTCAAAATATGAAAGGTGATGCAAATGTGGCATAAAAGCCACCTTACCTCCACTTTTATTCAATAAATGTACTTTTACAATGGGGCTATAGCTGTTTCTCCCCACTCCTATGAACCTGCTATTCCACAGACTGCTTTTCTGGTTAACTCAGCCTTTACAGGAATGTTAAAATAGCCCTACAGAGCCTCAACACTTGTAAGGTCGAACAATTCCACCTGACTCTCACACATTGCACTATCTCCCAGTGCCAGAACACCCTTTTCTTCAATTGTATCACCATAGTTGTGCTTTACTTGAACAGTCTGGCACTTTGCATTGCTGGCAAAACATCGACTCAGGAACGGAAGGGATCAGCATTCTGATATACTGGGCCAGTTTTCTTCTCAATGTTGCATGAAGACGCACCAAATCATTTAAGACACACAAACCATTCTGGTAGTGGTTGAATTACAAGTGAAGATGAGAAGATCCACAGGTCTTACAGATGTATTAATAATCTAATGTGACACTAGAAGACTGGTGCAGAAATGACGGTGAGTTTGAAGCCCCAGAGACTATGCCCAAGTAATTAATCCTGGACAAACAAACACCAGCTTAATGGATTTGAAGTGTCACCTTTTCTGTAAGGAAGGCGCTTGAGTAGAGTGTAGTCTCTGCTTATATCTCTGCATTTGCTTTGACCTTGAATGCAGTTTGTTGAACAGCTCAGGGAACTTATTTTGTGGAAATAAGGTTTCTAGGAATCTCTCCAGAAACACATACACCATTCTCTTATTCAGCTGACTATGCTGGAACATTTCGAAGACCCGAAGGATGCCTTTCCGTGTAGTCTCAGCGCCTATGATGTGCTTCAGTTCATCTACAAAAATAGAAGTCACACAGAAGTTTAAGCTAAATTCTACTTCCATGTTAACAACAAACTTAAACTGAATATTAATATGTAACCTGAAATTCGAGGTAACAGCGCCTCTATACAAACTAAAAGTTCTCTTACAGAAGAGAATGTTTCTGAAAATTAGTTCACTCTTACCCTATATATGTTTGCAAAAAATCTTACTGTTTTAGAAGATACCTATTTCAGGCACAACTTAATCCCCTAGAAACTTAATACTGGGTTGGCTGTAAGAGAATTACTGATACTACACAGGAAAATGTCTAATGCTTTAATAATTAGAAACCTTTTTCTTTAAATATAAATGTTTAGTATCATCAATTTTATCAATTCATATATCAACATTTCTTTTCAGTACTTAAAACAATCAATAAGAACACTGACATCAATTTCAGTAACAATATATGGTATGGATTATTAGGCTTTAATCCCAGACTCACTTACCTGGCATTACCTCCAGCAATTTGGTTTTCCCTGCCACTCTTGTTCTCATTCTAATAGCTTTGTCCCTTCGTGGAACTGCTTCTGCTAAAATGCCATTGGGCCAAAAAGCATCTCTGTAACAAAAACACATCTGTCAAAATACATTAACATTTTATCAAGTGAAAAGCTCTTTTAAATCTCTCAGGGCTAGCTCATAAAATAAATACAAGAAAGTAATTTGCACAAAACCTAACACACACTTCAAATATCAGAAGACGAAAAAAAAAAAAGAAGAATTATAAAGATTAAGAAATCAAAACCAAGTAGTACAACACACTCAACCTATCAGTAGATACCATATACTTTTTTAGTAGAAGAATCAGAGGAAATGGAAGTTTAATAAAATAATACAAATCAAAACCATTTAAATACCACATAGTTCTTACATAAAATAAACCTAAGCCTTGCTTCTACAGGCTTTATTGTTACAAGGACCCTAGGTCTATTAATTGCTTCATCAAAATTTTGACACTAGCAGTTAGCCTTTCAACAAGCTAAAGAGAAGAAAGTTTCAGTGTAGTAGAAAATCCAAAGAAAAAGATATGCCTCTAATAAGCTATTTTGCCTCAGTGAAAGACAATTTTTTTGTGAATAAAAAGTACACATTCTTACAGTTTAATCAAAGAATAACAGTACACTTGTAAAGTATGACCCTCTGAGAACACATTACCCTACTTTGACTTTCACGCCAACAAAAAAAATCCCAAAGAAAGAAAAAAAAGGTGTAACATTTTCTCAACACCAATGTAGAAGGCATTAAAACTTTTAGGAAATGGACAGTTTCAAATTCAGACTTCAGTTCCATTTTATCTATCCAAAGTGAAACATCTCAGAGCTAAGGCTCTTTTAGCACTAATTGTTTGCCTTTAAAAGCAAAGCATCTACATGCCTTCATCAAGACAAACATTACATCACTACAGCGATAAATGATGAAATTTCTAAGTATACCTGTACTCTAGATCTTCTAGACTGGTTATCAAAGAAGTTTTCAAGGTAGAGGAGAAAACTTAAAACACTCTTTTCTGTGTGACAATTGCTTTATCTCACTTAACATGAGTAAAAAGCAGTGTATGATACAACTGTATTCTGATAATGATAATAATTTCCTCATGTAAGAGAAATAGGAAGACATATAGATATTTAACATCAATTGCTGAGTGCTTCATATTTAACATCTGTGATAAAAGACATACCTGAAGCGTTTCACTGCATCTGCTACTTGCTCAGGAGATGTCATCCAATCAACATGATCAACTATTTTTCTAAAATCAAAGCAACAAGTCTCTTGTTTAATTTTTAAAGTAGAGAACCCATAAGTGAAGCATTTTAAAGAGCATTCTAGGGCAAACAAAGTATAATTTCAACTTTCTCCAACTCTTTAAGTATGTTCTATGATACTGCACAATAGGAAGGCAAACACTGATTCTCAAGACAGAAATCTAAGCTCACTGATCACTCTCTAAAGGTACAGCTTTTTTCTTCTCAGGAAAATATATGATAATAAAGTTGGGTGCAAAGCTGCTGTTGCATCTCCCATCAGCATGAGAACTGGTTTGCTTGTAGAACACTCCTCTTCATGCTCTACATGGAGCACTCAAGTTCTGCTTCTGTAAGCAAAGGACCTACTCAGAATCTCAAAATATTGATACAATGTGTACAGTTACTTCACAATCCTTAATAGGAGATAGACTGATCATTCATCAGGTCTTCATTCACCAACCCATACATACCACTTTATATCCAAATCTAGGATGCTTACAGAAATTATACAAGCATCTGTATATCACCACAACCCCAGGACTCTTTCCCAAACCACAATTTGAATTTAATTTTCTAAGAAACAGAAAAAGACCATTTTTCTGCAGAATTCCATTAAATCCCAAGAGCTTGACTGGACAAGGTATGACTGCTGACCAGAGAAAGCCATGAGTATCTGAAATGGCTCTAAATGCAGAAGCAAATTAGTACTACACTACAGCCATCTCTGCAAGGAAGCAGCAGCCTGTGCACAAACCCTGATGCTCATAGTACAATCTGGAAACAACAAAAAGTATACAGAGATGTTCAACAGGGCAGCATGTTCTTGGAAGTAGAGTTCTCAAGGCAGTTTTCAACTGGCTATAAGAAATTATTTGAGAAAAACCCAGTACTATTTTATCACATGGTTACATCATTACTGCTACCACAAGTCTATATGTTTAACAGTGATGATGAAAACATCACAAATATAATTATGAAGGGTAAAAAGAAATAATACAGTAAGGAATGTCCTGAAAAATGTAACAGGAAGCTACTTCTCACAATCTAGAAATTAAGATTTTGATTCACAGCACTAAATCGAAAGTAACAATGCAGCTCTAAACCTGTATCTAGAAGTTGTTGTTGTTCTTTATATTTGTTCAAATTTCAGAAATGAATTATTAGAAGGCAAGCCTGGAAACTGTGCATTTCTAAGCTGAGGGCAAGAAACATTACTTAATTAGCACTATTAACTGGCTTTGCATTAGTAAGTGTACATATGAATTACAAAGAACATGGAGCAGCCAAAACAGACCCCATAAGAGTCCTTTTCCTTTCCCACTTCCATCTTTAAACTGTGAGAGCAAAAACTTAACATAGCAACTCAGTATAGTTGACATAATTTGAAAGTGCCAGTGTATCATTTGTGGCATTAAAGAGATGTAAGGAGAAATAGTACAGAAAGTAATAAATAAGATTAATAAAAAATGGTATAGTGGTAAAACAGGGCAAAAAAGCATAAATACTAAGTAACAGTCACAGAAACGTGAACTCATGTGAAAGCTCTTTTGTAAGTTCTCTGGCATGTAAGAGTTACTGAATTTTTTTTCAATAATGCTTTGTGTTAATCTCCATTTTACACCACGTTTGCACTCAGTTTATTGATGATTTTTAAAGAGGAATGCATGCAGATTTAAACCACAATAATTTAGTAATACCAAAAAGGATGTATAGACAGAGACTACACAGCATCACTCACATGACTGCTCTATATAAGAAAAACAGTACCTATTAATTGTGTCACCATATGTTGCTCTAATAAGTTGCTGAAGCAGATTTTTTATATTTCTTCTTAACCACTGATTTCTCTCCTTTAAATCAAAGACTTCATCCATAAGTAGGAGCATTACTCTCAGCGGAATATTGTCATCCACCTGACCACCAAGTAGAAGAAAATACAGTCAACTTTTACTTCAGTTCAAGAAAGCTACAGTTTTAGAAGCTACTTTATGTGTCAAATACTTCAGTATAAGCACAACAAAAACAAACACTTTACTCTGTATTTCACTGAAATATGAAATCTTCCCTAAATCTTCTATAACACTATTAGTAGCAAAGAAGGACTGGAAAGTAAATTTAAAACCAGATACACCGAATTTTTAAAATATGACAAGAAGCAGCAGCTATTTCAGAAGTCAACAGTTATTACAGAAGTTGAATAAAATTAATGCATCTAAATATGTCTTAAAGAGAGACCCCATCCCTGACCTCTTTCTTGGTTGCTGTGCTTCCAACTGCCTTACACAAAAACTCGGGAAGGAGCTTTTCTTGGGCACCATTTTCTTATGCACGTTAAAAACCAGTGGTATTTCACTGTAATGAACTGCTCTTTCTTTAGACATCTCTATAACCTGCATGACTATCCAGTGCTTTCATGCTTGAAGATTAAGAGAAGGATCATAACTTTACTCTTTTAGTAGATAATATTACACAGATTGGCCTACAAAAAACATGTTGGAGGGAAAAGAGAAAAAAAAAAACAAAAAAATGAAACCCCCAGCCATAAAACACAGAAACAGTAGTATATACACTCTTCACAGTTACTCCAATGTTGTGTCAAACCATCTCAGTGCTAGCAAAAATGTTAATTTTAAAAGGAAATATGCAAATTTATTTTTAAAAAGCTTAGAACTGTTTTGATGTGCCTGATATAGTGTCAGAAAACAATAAAAGTGTAGCTCAATGGATAATAAGTAACTAATTTGTTTGGTTTTAGAGGTCAGTTTTGAAAGGACAAATGTCAGACTCACATTGTCATCAATCGGTGCTGCAACACGGCAATGATCAGGATCTGAATAGGTTTTCTGCATCAGAGGTGGCACCTACAATAAAAAAGGCTATGTTAAAGATGGAAAAAGTACTTTAGAGTGTGAATAAATCAGAACAAAATAAGTTTGGTTATGAAAATATAAAACAACATTTGGTCAAAAGTAACTGTAAACTAACGTGGATAAATACACAGCAGCTCTTTCACCTTCCAAAACCAAAAATCAAGTCTGTATACATTTCTGTATAGCTACCAAAATTACCAACACCTTTAAGACAATCCACATCTAATTTTATGAAGTGCCCAATGCTTCAACTGAAAAACACCTAAAAACGTTTATGAGACTGATATTTCTTTTGGTATTTCTTCCTGATCTTAACTCCTGCCTAGTCCCTGGCTTCCCACTGAATACAACTGCAAATATATTGTTAGTCACACACCAGGGAAGTTACTAGCAAGGAGAAAGTCCAGAGACAGTCATTTTACCCTGCAAGCAATTAAAAAAACTCAAATATCCCCCCAGGCCCCAATTTATTATTCTCTTTCATGATTTAAGGGTTAATTCACCGATCTCAGTTGCAGTTCTACATCTGGCATATATAACTGCTTTGGTAGCACAAAGTGGAACAATCCTGACCACAGACCTTACAGCTACACACAAAAGAAGACCAGAGAAACAAAGGGAAGATGAACGTGCTCTGAACGTAATTATTTTCATAGGACTTCCAGATTGCATGTCATGCTACCATTCCTCACCTTAAAGTATATTTGATGAATGTAAGAGATGAGGGAAACAAATTAAAGAGATGGTGTGAAAAACAGAAAAAACATTTAATTTAAACAAGAATTCACAAGGAATAAGCAGAAAAGAGGCTATTTCCTTATTCCGAGTTTCATAATATATGCTTTTTTTTCCCCTAATGAAAACAGCAGATGCAGCAAATTAGCTGATTGAGAATGGTTGATTAGAAAATAAGCCATGAATCTCATGTTCTTCTCAAGTTAGTTCACTGAACTAAGTGAAGGAACACTGTAACAGTCTGTAGATGCCATCTTAAAACAGGTTTCTCAATAGCAATGACCTCCATTTTTGTAGTAAAATGCCTGCTGAACCTTATTAAAAGGTACAGGTACAAAACAGATTGGTCTTCTGTTTAATGACCTGACTCTTCTATATAACATTAGTTTAAGTGAGTCAATAGTGACTCTTCTGTTAATTTACTAGTATGTATTAACCACCAGTATTTTCTTACCTTGAAAAATGATTGCTTTATGTCTTGTCCCAGTCTCTCTGACATTTTACCCATGTTGTCTGACATTTTAGTCATTCCCTCTGCCAGGCTGTCAGGAATAGACTTGACTGCATTTGATACGTTTCTCATAGAGTTACGCAGTGGATTTACAAATGTGTCCATCTGAAGGGGAAGATGTTTAACCAGAATTGTATGATCTATGAGGACACCAGCATATTAATACACGATGAGAAGTATGGCACTGTTCCAGAGAACACTATAAAAGAACAACTCAAATTACTTAATTCATTACAGAATGCAGAATACAGTTTTAATTTTACTTTCGTTTATACTTCTCATTTGTTACAGCCTTACTGCAGCTATTTACATCTTTTAACAGATGTTTTCCTGAGTCATTTCCATTTCCCATCCCTTGCCTTTTCTTAGCTTAAATTTAGTTTCCTTTTCTTCTCCATTCAATACCATTTCTCCCTTCCAAGCTTTCTACTTCCAGATGTTTCAATTCTGCTTTCAACTCTTCATCTTTGCAACATGCCTCTTCTAAACAGCACTGGAATAGTATGTATCATGGCCAGTATAAATTAAAAACATGAAGTAGTTCCACAGAAACTGTAACAATTTTTCTTTCAGTATATACTCTCAGTCCAAAGAGAGGCACAAATACCAGAGTGATGCCCTTTAAAAAGTTATGCTTATAAAGAATCTTGTAAGCTGGAAAATACATCTTAGTGATTATATAAACCTTGATAAATATTTAAGTATTTCACTGTTAATTATTTAAGGAATATAGGCAGGACAGTAACTTGAGGTGACAATAGAGTTTCAGATGCTTTTTATATCTAAATAACTTAAACTTTAGCAATGGCTACAATTGCAAAGCAGATGCTCAAACAAACCGGTCAACTGAACAAAGAACCACTTGTCTGAAGGCAGTTCTGGTGGCTTAACAAAAAGGATGCAGAGCCCAGAGCTCTGAACTTGACCAATGACTCTGGATGGTTACACCTAAATATATAACAGGTGCTTTTGAAGGGAAATGCATATCGTGTTTTGGGCTGAAGAGTGGAAAGCATGGTAACAGCAGCAAATACAGCGTAAAGAACTGAAAAGAGAAATCAGAAGGAATAAGACCATGAAAAAAAAAAATCACAGGTGTCTGACAGAAAGCAACTTGCAACAAACACACTTTTAGAGTAGTAGGCTCAGTGCAATTCACTGTGTCCAATTTCAAAATTTTATTTTCTTGTCATACAAAAAGATTTACCTAGTATAAAAATTTTTTGTTTCTGTATGTCCTAAGATACTTGGCCACTGAAAGTTTTAAAGCAACTCACTTGCAAGCTGCTTTCAAAGTGCTATATAGCTCTTTAATATCAGTTTAACATGTCTGTTTAATACAATCTTTGCATGAATGAATGCTCTAAAGTTCCTTTGACTGTACAAAACATTCTTACCTTCCGTGCAAAATCTCCCTTCCCTTTGCTGTAGGCTTTATTCTCCAGGAAGTCATACACATAGTGGGCTAAAGCTGGAGAGGCTTTCATCATTTCAGGATTTAACAAGAGCTGAGTAAAATTATTTTTAGAAGTTATTTTAATACATAATGAACAAGACACAATCAAAGACATCACATCTAGCAATGTATTTTTTTAATTCCTAAATATTATTCCAGCACTACTCTAGTCTCAAGATGGAAACTGTGAGCTGCTTAGTAATTACCATGATTTTAACCACTATGGTAATTATAGCACAGAAAAACATACACCTTTATCATCAAACTGTCATTTCACAGTGTTTTACTCATCTTCATTATTTACTATTAACATGTTCATTGACTTGGTCAACATATTTTAGAGCTAAATGACCAGAAAATCCTTTTGAAGAAAGACAACTGAATTCTTTTGTTAGAACTGATACAGGCCTTATTTGAACAGAGGAACTGTGTGGTTTGCTACACTGCTGGAGTGGGTGCCACGGAAATCTTTACGCAGCAGCACAAGAGAAAGTGACCACAAACATGTCAGCAGGAGAAGGTCAAAGGCATAAAGCTCAAAACCAACATACCTGGAACCTCATCAGCCCTGAAAAGCTGTGACAGAACTGGCTGAGAATAAACCAAAACACCAAAGAAAACGCAAACTTATGAGATAGTATCAAATTTTTATGGTATATTATTTAGTTTTGCATAACAAATACAACACAGGTTTTTTTTTTCTTTTACAAAAGAAGAAATCACAAAGGCAAGCTACCTCCGAAAAAATAATTCCAAGCACAGAGCTAAAAAAATACAATAATAGCTTACCTGCAAATAAGCATTTAAATCTTTTTTCCTCTTTTCCAAAAACTCTCTGTCCATATTGTTAAATGTTTTTTTGCCAGGAAGTTTTAGTATATTTGCAAGGTTTTCAAACTAGAAAAAAAAAGAAAGGATTTTTTTGTTCTGTTTTCAAGAGTTTCAAGTCTTCATATAAGGACATTTTATTAACCTATTCTTATGTATCATCTAACACCTGACAAAAAGAATTCTGCATCATGCCTGGAACTCAGAGTACTCAGAGAAGCCAAAGTGAGAGGTATGCTGTCAAGAACAAATGCATGAAAATTCCCAGGAGGCTAGGGGTCAAGGATAAAATTTAATTTCTTGTGAAATTCTCTTTTGACATATAAACCAATAGTGTGCAAAAGGCTTAGGTTCAAAATTTATCATCATTATTTGGAATTAAGTTACTAGGACTATGAGACTACATAAAGAGTAAATATTTTCAAGAGAATTTGTAAATCTTTCTAAAATCCCTTTCCTTTCCTATCTTGATGAAGCCTATTAAAGAAATAAGCTTTTCTCCCTGGAGAGATGGCAGCACCCGGTTTACACATAGGTTATCACAACATGCTCTATATGTCATGATCTGTGCCTTTTCTCCAGGTAATGACAGTAATTGGCACTGGTTGACATTTATTCTTATCTAGTTTTGCAGGAAGAATGGCAGTCCCAGGGAAGCAGAAGGGAAAGAAGAAGCCCTAACACTTAACAAGGCTGAATATATTTGGTAAAATGCACAAAAAATTAAAAAGTGACAAGAAGAAAATTTATAGAATCAGAACTATCCCCATACGGATTCCAGACTTCCTGTAAATAATATCCTTAAGGTGGTAAAGAGAGAAACATACAGTATACCAGGGATTAAGAAACAATCTGAAAACAGGTTGCATCCTTTTCCTCTAAAAAAGACAACAACATTATAGATTTAAAGATATGGATTCCATTCAGTCCCAGCAAGATCTCTTCTTGCATCATTAAACTTTGGAAGACCACGAAACTCATAAAATTTATGGACTGTAGGAAGCACCAAAGTATAGCTCTTCACAATTTTACAAATCCCATTCCCTTGCAAGTAGGTCATATGGGAAAATAACTGAATAGAAGTTGGTCAGTTTACATCGGGACTCTTGTATCTAAGCAGAAGCAATGTAAGCAACTAACAGCCTCTCTTTTAAATAGAGGCATCCACTTCAAATGGAATTTATTACATGACTGACTTGAGGAACTGGTGTGAATCTAGTCAGTGCTCTAAGGAAGAAAACCTTAGATACTTTGAACAGCTAACTTCAACTCCATTTTGGATCAACTATCTATTTTCTCTGAAAAACAATCCCTGCCCATCTTATTCATCTCAGTGATTCTAACTTTTACCCTTAACATGTCAATAAAAATATCTCAGACAAGTACACAAGACAGTAAGAATGTCTATTTTATTGCCAAGACAAAGCAAAACTGTTGGGAACATCTGAGATGCTACAACGAATCACAGAATTGTTTACTTTTTCCAATCTTAGTGCTCTAGGGTAACATTTCTAATCTCTGTAAATTCAATCACACTTAGCAACCAGAAACGTTGAGCTTTCATATTTTGAACATCTTTGCTTTCACCATTTATTTCTACTCTTTTAAGTTAGTTTTAAATGACTGCTCCATCTCAGCAGAATGTTAATTCACTCTAAGATCCAGGATTCTTCAAAACACCAAATTAAATTAAAAAGATCAATTTGAAGGAGTACAAAAATTGGTATTTCAAATTTATTGAACACACACTAAGAACATAAGAAATTCAAAGGAAAGTCAGACTTCATTTATAATTAATCCAAATATTCAATATGTTTGCTTTTTAGTAAAGTCTTGTCAATTTTTATTACTGGTGTAACTTTAAAATACTAACTTATCTGCACAGAGTTTGTTCTCTATGACTCTCAATAACAGAGTAAAGGGATATAAACTGACATTTCTTACTAGTTCAAAGGTTATGCAGTCAAATCTGACTTTTCCATAGGCTTGGTTTAAAAGCATTTCAGCCCCCTTTTAAATGCACTGTGTTTTCGTCCTTTTTTCATGTCAGTAGGCTCTACTTAGTACCAGCTGATGAATTACAATTCTCTATTTCTTCCTTCCTTCATTTTAGGAGGCTTAAGAGTCTGGGAACACAAGTACAGCAGTAAAAAGCAGATTGCTAGTAGTATAGCAAAGTGCTACCAGCTCTCCCTTTTGGGACCCCACCAATTCTTAACATTCACTTAAAACCTAAATACCTATTTCCCAACCTCAACTTTTATTTCTTAATCTTCGTGACAAATACAACTAACACTCTCTGAGACCAACAGCACTTCCATACAAAGATTTAAAGCAAAATTAAGCAGTATGGGAAGAAGGGGGAGACTTTCTAAGTTCCATTTCTTTTTCATAGAGCAATCATATAATCATCTCTTATTAAACTACAGACAGGTGCACCTATAAAGATTCTCATGAGGTCGGCTACCTGCTCAGTAATCCTCATGTGGAAGTCATGGAAGTCACTGTAGCGCCGATACGTCTTCCACATCTCCTCACTGTTTGCATTTCGCCGGTGGACGGTGATGGCGTACAGGGCGTACGTCTTGCCGTGGTCGTTACACACTCCTGCCACAGCATATGGGTCAGAGTCAGCATAGACTAGTAGTTTTCAAAACAAAAATAAAAAAGGAACAAACAGAAAGAAGGAAGACGAAAGGACACAAATGTGAAGTGAAGAAATGTCTGGAATGACAGACTTGAAAGACAAAAATGGACATGCAAGCAGAAGACTAAACTATCCCTTTAGCTTAAGCACTGCATGATACCCTCCAAAACTTAGTACATAAACTTAAATAGAGATTAAGCAGCTTTAAAGCTAGACAGGTTTCAATGAAATGCAAAACATAAACAGAAGAAATTTTTTCAACTTTTAAATAGTAAATAAATCTTAAAAAAAATATTTAAACTTAAAGAACTCAAGATGGGAGTGAAAGACAACTGTGAAACCAGAAGAAATTCCAGCCTGCAAAGTAGTCTAATCACATTGCAAAAGTCTGCCCATCAAAAGAGTCTATAAATACAAGACAGTGATTGCAAGCTGCAAGCATTCAGTTTTGTTATTGGCAACAGTAGTTTGTTATTAACTCAGCAGTTTGCTATTAACTCTAAGATAAAAAACACTCCCCATGCTCTTTTAGTTAACTATATATACAGACGTGTATATATATATATATAATGTGTACATACACATTGTATGGAAAAGTCAATTCATAAATTAAAATAATATAGCTATCTGAAATAGAAACAAACGTCTTTTTCATTTCCATTAAATATTTAAGTCTTCTTGGACATTTCTCTGTCACAGAATTTTCCCAGTATGGTTTGTTTCAAAACCTTTCATTTTATTTAGAGAATAACCTAAAACCAAGTGTACACTGCACACCATTTAAATTGGCAACATGTTGTATTTCTAAGTATTGAGCCAATATCCAGTGCCTACAGTTTTCCAGTGGCTAGATGAAAATATTTTTAATCAATGTCTCTGAATTTTTCTATGCATCCACACTGCATAAAATACAATTCTCCTGAGAAATCATCAATTCCATCCTCTGAAGTATTTTCACAGTCTTGATTTCTCTGAAGTATAATGCTTTTGTCTAAGCAGCCAGGGAGCACCTGTAGGATATTGCTGCTGCTGCCAATGCTAGAATTACATGCTAGAAAGGTGAAGAGTAGGCACAGAGCATCTTGTCTTTGCCATCCACCCTCTAGAAGAAGTGCTGAACCCCCAGGGGAATGAGCAGGCAGTCAGGATGGTTCCAAAAGATTGCCCAGAGAGTTGAGCCAGGAACCCCCAGCTCCACAAATGCTCCTCAAGCCCTGTCCTCTACACTCACATTAACCACTTGGTCCTGCAACCACCAGACCACATCCCAGGGGCACTGCTAAGTGGCATCTTCAGAACCACTTCAGGCAGAAAAAGAAAGAAGTTGTCCTGCTGCTCCTTATATCATAGCCTCTTAATTAGTATTTATTTTGCAACCCAAGACAGTGTGAATCCTGAAACACACAGAGATAATCCTGTCTGCATATAACCCTCATGCACAGTAAAGTACAGTAACCAGGCGAGGAAAAGAACCTGCTCACAGACACAGTTCAAGACTATCTTGCAATACAAACCTGTACAGATCTCCTACTAAAACTGCAGCGTTATGTATTCAGTCAGACTGGTAATTGTCAATAAATGCTACCCTCAAGATTATAAATTTTACAATTTATGTGGTTCTAAGTTTACCTTTTCTCCTTAGGTCAGAATGATGAAACTTCTAAGTTTAATTCAGAAAAAAAGTACCACATGCCATTTTAATAAAAAAGCAGAATTTGATCTTAACTTTCAGCTTATTTTCCCCTTTCCCTGAGGACTGACTACCATGACACTTGGATTGCACACTGCCCTCCTACTGAGTTGGAATGTGTTTAATTAAAATGTAAAGTAGCTGAATGCTTGCTGATAGCATGTGTCCACAACATAAATGCATAGATTTAAAACCATACTGCATTGTAAAAGCTACCAAAAAAGTATCTAAAGATCACTTCACAATTTAATTACCCAATGCAATGTCATTTAACTAGAGTATTTGCAAATAATAGCTGAGATTTTTTTCGTTATTTACTCTCACGCAATAAAGAAAGATAATTTCTTTCTAGGTAAAGTTTTTTTTGAAAGATAACCATCAATGCCACCACAATAAGGACAGAAGTCACTTCCTTAACATAAGCTAAGTTAGTAAGGAAGCACAAAGAATAAGGGGAAAATATTATACCAAGAGAGTGAAACAGTCAAGAATTGTAATTCTGTGACTAGAAAGAGAGATGGCTTTAACAATTTCTTTAAATAATTGCTAAAATAAATTCTACTCAATAGTAAGTTTAATGAATGATTCTCCAGAGATAGAAGTAGTAATAATAATACCATAAGCAATAAAAATTAAATAACTTTTTAAGAAGATATATAGTCTGTGACCTACAGAATAAACACTGTAAAGATTTCTGAAAGGACTTAATGGAAAATATGAATTCAAATGTTTTATGAGGCCAAAAACTGAGACAATCAGGATTTCAAGGGCCTGTGATATTACAAAACTCAAAATAAATGGTGGAAAAAAAGTAAGCAGAAATCATAAACTCACTTACCAGTATCTGAGATGTATGCATGGAGCTGAACTGTCTCATCAGCAGGGACATTTGAAAGGTCATCTAAGGACTGCAGGATGGGGAGATAATGTAGGAGAAAAAATGGGAAAAAAAGAGTAAGATCAGAAACAGATTATATTTGAGAGGTGTTTTGATTAATCTATTTAATTTTCAAACTTTCAGTTCAGTATACTAAAAGCTTAGTGCACTGTAACAATGCAGGTGTTTGTACTATCTGGTTACCAAAGCCATTCTTTTGCACAGTATAGGGCCTTTCGTTTCCCCCATCTTTTTCACACATAGTTTTGTGACCACTCATATTTCATCAAACATATTTGCCACTTCAATTTGATATCTCAACTCTAATGGAAGTACAGCTAAAAATGGTCTTTTACTGAGTACTGGAAAAATAAAATAAAAAAAAAAAACCAGAAAAATCTCTCAAACATCTGGGGAGATACAGATATTGTGTAACAGGTCTTTTGGCTTTTACCTTCATAGCATTCTGTTTTCTCTCAAACATCTTTACACACAAATGTTACACAGAAGTAGAACCTGAAAGGTTTTCTGCTTTATGTAAAAAAAAAAAAATCCAGCCAACATTTTCCTCAGGAATATTTTCTGTCGTAAAAAATGAACAGGTACATCCTCAGCTGAGACATGCTCTGTTTCCATATTTAATAATTACTGGGATCAAAAGAAGCCTAATGGGTCTTTTAGAGAAGCTCTGTTTTTAGTTAAAATTAATACATCTGATTACTAAAATTTAGCATAATAAAGCTCTTCAAGACTGTTGAAAGACTTGCATACGCAACTGAAAGAAATAGAGGATGGGCCACTATGCATCCTAATCTTAAATTACCAGGTTAAAAAAAAAATAGAGTTGGAGCTACCTAAGTAAAATTCACTGACACTGGGATAACAGTTACTTTATATGTTTTACCCCAGAATTCTAAAATTCTCCAAAGAAACACATTCAGAATTAATATTGCTATCTGCTGTCTTTTATAATTTAACCAAGCCAGTTTAATAGTGACTTACCACAAAAAGTTACCTACAATGGGATTTACTGGTTAGCAGTGCCATGCCCATATCAAACTAAAACCTCTACCTACATCAATTCACTTTCTAAATCTCTGTTTCCTTAAACATAAAACAATATACAAGACTACAATCAAAAGATAGGCTGGACTTAAGCATTAATTATTTAAAGACTCTGCTGTTGCAGCTTCTTCATCTCAATATCAACTCCATAATATCCCAACATAATAATCCATTCTTTTCTTCTCTAGTTCTCTACAACAAATGGCTCTTTTCTGCCTCAATCACCTCAATCGGTCTCTGCCTAAATGTCTACTACTGAAGGCAAGGGAAATAACATTTCTGTTATTAAGTCTAGATACCGAATAAAAGGCAGCTTAAAAATGTCTGAATAACATGTTGCAGTGGGCAGTCTCCTGAATTATATGCTTGTAGACTTATAGTACTAAGGTACCAGACTGAGAAAAGGTACAAGAAAGAAAAGCCCTTCTGGGGAAATCTGTTTTGCCACTACATGCTATAGTGCTAGAAGTTTACGTCTGTTGAACGGTAGAACAGATGAAGTTATGCAAAAATATTTTGACAGCAGACGTCATCTTTACCTCAAGAATCTATAAGTTACTGGATGCTAGAGAGTTATTCTGGTAAAGTATCACCATAAGTGGGCTGTTCCTTTTATCTTTATGCTTGTTTTCAGTCATTGTTGTACACAACACTCTGACTTAGTCCATTCTTGAGCAAGTCCCTTGGACAGCCATGACCCTGTCAGGTGTGCTGCCCTATCCTGCAGTGCTCAATTTAGGAGCAGAATATCACCTGAGAATGGCTAACAGAAGACATTTCTGGAAGCTTGGATAAAGTGCTTCATGTTCTGACAGCTCTAGGATTTGATTATCAATAAGATGGAAGGGATGTGATGTTATAAGAGAAGACAAGTAACTATCAAGTGCTGAAATGTTTGCTACAAAATACTGACATTAAGGTACTGTGAAATTTTTTTTAAGGCATGATTTTTTTTTTCCTGCTTCCCTTCACTGTCACTCAAGTTCAGATTTCTTTGAGATTACTTAGTGGGGTTCAAGCTGACATATGCGAATGACTGCGAAAAGTTCAACCCAGCCACTTCTGCTGCCCTTCAAGGTCTTGGAACATCTGTGTAACTCCTTCTATTTACTTAATGCAAAGGTCTCATTATGGATACTTTAGTGGAAATCTGCAAGAGTCTATAAATATTAACAATGATTTTATACTCCCCAAATGTGAACCACTGATTTAATACAGTAGATTAATGTATCAAAAGGCAGAAATTAAGAGATTTTTGTAAAACAACTTTTCTTCAAAACAGTTTTGAGCCTCTCTTACAAATTCTTCCAGTGAAAGTATGAACTGCACACAATTTATTTTATAATAGAAACTTTAGGAAACACTCAGCTGCTGTAGCAAGGCACTGTACAGCAACTATTAATACAAGTAAATTAAAAGGCTGAAACCTGAACAGATAACACAACAGACAGACATTTAATATGAGCTATTATCCCTGCCATTAGATATATTCACAGGAACACAAGTTAATTAAAAACCTAAAAATATCACATCACAAACCAATCTTATTTAATACATTGTCATTAGCCACCAGTACAGAAATTCCTTGACCTTTGAAGTAACCTTTCCAAGGTCTATTTTTCTTATGTAACAGACTAACACAAGGGAGCTAAACAATGTACGCTGAAATTTACTCTTGACATGGAATACAGCCAACAAAAATGAATCTACCAGTATTCAAACACCTGTAAAAGCACTGAACATCCTGAAAAATACGGACTACAGAAAAGTACAAGTAGTTCTGCATGAAGAGAAATTTACTTATGTATTTCTTCTAGAATGTTCCTAACTCTTTATAATAAATGTAGTATCCTATAAATACCTGTGTCACAACAGAAACAAAAATCAAGTCTTCTAAGACTCCCATGCAAACACCTATTTGCACTGCAACAGTGCTTGTAAAGACTTTAGAACTTTCTAATTTAGCTTAGAAAGTCACTTGAAACAAAGCAGCAGATAACCACTAGCCAGACAAGCCACCACAATGACAAATCCTCATCCATAAAACATAACTCTGGTATCTCACAACATTACAAAGAGGACTTAAAAGGTATTTGAAAGATCTTTTAAAGAGATTAATCAGTTAAAAGGCTCTTGTGAAAAAATATAGCTAAATTAAGTTTTTCTTCGGCATCTACCAGGAGGAGTTTGCATGAATTGTATCAGCTAAACACCTCCCCTTTTCTTTACATTTCAAAATGTCAACAACATGAAAATAACAGGAAAGAAAATCCTAGTTTAAATTAAAAAAGATCCAAAATCTACAAAAAGCCAAACCCCATAAACAATCAACCCCTACACTGAAACATTTACATTAATCTTACATGTATTCCTTTTGAGAACACTCATTCCTTCGCATGCAAGCATGACCAGCACCTTCCAAGAACAAACTAGAAGGACCCAGGCACCACATAATCCAGGAAATGTCATGCAGATTGTAAATCTCTATGTAAGCCTTCATGAAACTAAAAGGTTTGGAAACATAGTCTCATATGCCCAACTGAATCTTGCATACTTTGTGGCTCACTGTCTGCAGAAAGATGGGAATGATATATATTAAATTTTTTATGATTTTTCCTTTTTAAATAACTGTATCTGCATTTTTGGTTTAGGTACACTCATTTAACAAACAAAAGGCTTTGGCAAACTGACACAAGTCAAGAATCACTTAAAAAATAAAATTTGCCTTGAAATTGGACAGATTAAAAAAACAGACTCGTGGCTGGAAAACTCCAGATACTTTAATGTTTCCAAATGAAATCCTAACTAAAAAAAAAAAAGCAACCAACAAAAATGCCTGATTTTACAGTCTATTCGAATTTAATCCTTTGAAATTTCTGTTTCAAAGGATTTATTTTCACCTATTATTACGTGACTCCAGATTTATATCTATTTAAGAAAAACAAATAGGGATAAGAAAGTATGCTTTCCATATATTAACTGTTTCTGTGAGAATCAATGTAAAATTTCATTAAACATGGGAAAATACAAAAAGGAGTTTTATCTTACATACTAATTAATAACTTGTGCATTTCAATTTGATTCAAAAACTTTTTCAGAAATTCAATTGCAGTGAAGTTAAAATCTGTAACATACATTAAATTCAACTTTTTATCACACATTCTCTACTGTTGAGGACAAAAAACACTTGAAAAAAAATCCAAGCACTTACCAGATTTATGCTGCTAGTAGGAGATCCATTAAAAGATTCTGGGAGCAGTGAGGAAAAGAAAGGGAAAAACCAGGTTAGAAGATTTTCCCCCATTGTAGGGCCACACATAAATAAAAATGCATCCACAAAACATTATGCAAAATGAAGGAGAACTGTGGCAGCACTGGGAAAAATACTGCATGTGACATGCAAGTGCTTCAAATTTCCAGTAAAGACACTTAAAGAAATGTAAGTTTAAAAAGATTCTAAATAAATACTCCAGATAACATTTTTTTAAAGTTTATATCCCCACATGGTGCTGCTTTGTTAAGGAGCTAGTTTAACAGTGAATACAATTTCCACTGGATTTGTACTTCAGTTAACAAGCACAATGATTTTATTTGCTTTGAAAAACCACATCTCCAATGTACTTTAATTTCTATTTCCAGAGAGTGGTATAGTTATGTATTAAAAGAACCCAACATATTGAACAGCTTTAAATATTTTCAAGAAAAAAGCAAGCAGAATGGAAGAATCACATACTTTTTTTAGTGACAACCTAGTTACCAAGGCCTGACAAGAATTTATGTAAGATTAATAAACTTACTACAGTGAAAACCCTATGTGAGTCCCAAAACAATTTACACACAAAAGCACAAGGAGGAAAATTAACTTAAATATCAGAAACACCACAGGAGGATTTAATTTCCTAAAAACAATGTGGATAATTTTTTTATTTTCATTTTAAAGCAGAGAATAGAATGGTCCCAGGAAATACACTTTAGAGATACAGAGCTCACCTCCTTCACCATCATCTGATCCTCTGAAACTGGGATCCTTCAGCATATCCAGCTCAGCTAACATACGCACATACAACACATTCTGCTTGAAGGAAGGGTAGAACCTCTCATCTCGCAGCATCAACTCATACACCTTTTTGAAACAAAAATGCCAACTTCACAAATACTTATTGCATTTTTTTAACTAATCACACTAGTGTTCATAAATTCTACTTGAACAAGAAGTACCAGGGCACACATGTCTCTGACTTATTCTTAATGTCTCTTTTAAATCAGAAAATATCTAACTTGTCAGATATGCACATCTAGGAAGGGAAGTAGCACAATAGCTGTAAAAGCTTCTGTCCTACGCTCTTAACCCTTCCAATTGCAGTATAAACCTATTTGGTCTTTATCCATTTCATAGAAGTTTATCTCAGTCATTCCTTGGGGATAAACTATAAATGTAGAACCGCAAACACTTAGGGCAAGAGGTGAGAAGAGGAAAAAAGGGGAGGGAAGACACCATACGTGACCTTTGTAAAAATTTCTAGTTTAGCCAACACGATATAGCCGTATCTCACAAAGATCCAACCACACTACCTCAAACAATTTACCTTCACAGCCTGTACAGTATATATACATATACACATAAGTATCTATACATAGCAGGAATTAATTCATAGTGTTTGGATATTCATATCAACTCTAGAATATTTTAATGATTTTTTTCCCATGGACCACTGGTTCAAGTACTATCATCTAGTAAGAACAGAAAAAAACCCAATCCATCCAGGTTTGAGGAAGCTCATTTCTTTAGTAACATATGGGAAATTTATGCTTTTCATCAGAATTCACAAGCCCAGATTTCACAAGGTCCTTAATTAGTCTTGAAAGGGAGTCCCAAATACAATAGTGTGATTCTAAATTCTACAGCTCATATCACTGATTTGTAGCATGAATGAGAACATTGAAGTTACGATCTAAAATAAAAACATTTTACATTACCAAGACTGGGTAAGTTATTGCCAGAATATTAATAATTCACTTTTCATTTTTAAATACATATATTAGACTTGAGTGATAAAGTCTACATATGCTGGTAGTAAATATACTGGGTTTTTTCTTCAGTACTTGATGCTTCTGAGTGCTTCACTGCAGAAATGCACCAAACTAATTTCTGGGAACAGCTATAGGATTTAATATGGGACCATTACATTCACCTTTGAAAAAGAGAAGTAAAACTGAACAAAAACTGTATGTATCAGTCTACTCATGACATTTTTCTTAAATTGGTGCATTAAAACAAATAAAAACATGATAATTCTAAGCTGTGTTTCATGTTTAGATTCATACAGAAAGGACACCTACTCTTTCTGTCTACTGCTTTGAAATCCATGGGCTAACAAATGGCAAAGCAAAAGTTGACGATTTTAGACAGGTTTTAGGGTTTAGATATTTGACTTCCTTCTTTTTAAGCATCTGTAATTACGTTTTATACTCTATAGCATTAACAGTTCTTATGAAATAAAGGACAAATAGAGTATACCTTTCTCTGAATGTCATCAAAGATTTCAGGTGTTGGATCCTCATGGTTCAGTGTTTCTGCAAGTTTTGCTACTAAGTTGTCATCAATATTAACTCTTGGAGACGCCTGTCATAGAGATCTAAATCAACTTTTGCAGCATAAAAATAAGAAAGTTCTACTTTAACAAATAAAATCCAATGCTATGCTGCAACTCTAAGTAAACTAAATTTCTTCTTCACAAATATCTCATAATTGTCTAGAACATGTAACAGGAGTCAGTTCCCCTCCACTCCCGAAATTAAGTACAGAGTTTGTATTAAAACTTGAAAGTTTCAGAATTAAACACTAGGAATTGCATCAAAAACAATTTATACATACATTTTGAAGCAGTACCCAAATCAGATTTATTTGGACTTATAAACAGTTTTTATTTATTTATAAAAAATATTTAGATTCAGAAATCAAGAACAAGCCAATAAAAAAGAAATAGGATGAAGTCCTAAAACATCTAAAGAAAGGCTAACAGATTGTCAACTGCCCATTTCCGAGTGAGAGGTGATTTTTATGCACACACAAATTCAGAACAAAGATCCTTGTCAATACAGCTTGATGAGCAGTTTCTTCCAGAGAGGAATCCTTGCTGCCTATTGAAAGATACTCAGTGGTGATATTTCAGCAATTTACACAGACTATTGTAGAGAGGCACAGGAAGCTATTTCATTTGATAACCCAGTCTTAATCCCAATTTGGACAAATACTCAGTTCCATCTTTTTAACAACACTTCTTAAGGGGCAGACAAGGGTGGAGGGCAGAATAAAAGGAAGGAAAGGGATAGCATATGCAGAGAGACACTTTTTTATTCTGTCTTTACATTGTCTCTAGTTTGTGTATTCTAGAAAGTCAGCTCCTGAGGAACATTCAGGGCATCTGACAGGGCAGTCAGTGGCAATATGAGCCTTTTTTAATGAGGAGGAACACAAAAAAGGAAGACTTCCTTACTGCTTAACATGAGAGAGAGAGAAAAGATACACAAGCAATAGCTTAAATGCCAACATGTAAGCAACTTGTGCCACATAACAACCATTTCATATTAACTTAGCCATAACTATGTCAAAGAAGTATCAGTACAAAGAATAAACACCAAACTGCAGAATTAGGTTATTCCTACCTTTTCTGATAAATATTGCTCATAAACTCCAAATGCAGCTGCTCTTAATAGACCCTTGGTCTGATTAGTCTGATGTTTTCCATCTTTCTGCCGGCTTTGAAGTACCTCCAGCTGTTGCTGTGCTGTAACCCTGTATCCTTCCACTGTCATCCAGAAAAACAGATGTGCTTGGCCACCAGTTTGCTGCATGTAATCTACAGAAAACAGACCTTAGTTACTGTTTGTGTCTTGGAACGGGAATTCTCTATGATGTTGACCACATATGGAACAACGGGATCTGGTTATACATCTGGAATGCTTACCATATAGAGTCAATTAAAAAAATACATATCCATATAGGTAATATGTATGTGTATATATGTATACATATATACATATATACATATTGGTGATAATCCGTAAAAAAATCTGAGAACAAAGTCTAGGAACTAAGCACTTAATCCTCAAATGCTCATGTAAAAACGTGAATCCATCATTACCCTGTGAATATAACAGGCTTGTACAGCATGATACAAATGGAGACAAAGTTCAAACTGAATTTCTAAAACACAAGTTCATAGAATCATAGTATCATTTGGACTGGAAAAGATGTCCATGACTGCCAGTCTAACACTTTCAAATCCACCACTAAACCATGTTCCTAAGCACCACATCTACATGTCTTTTAAATACCTCCAGGGATGGTGATGCAACCACTTCCCTGGGCAGCCTGTCAAGCCAATGCTTCACCCTTTCGGTGAGGAAATACATCCTAATACCCAATCTAAACCTCATCTGGCACATCTTGAGGCAATTTCTTCCTGCCTAGGAGAAGAGAGCAGCCCTCACCACACTGCAGCCTCCTTTCAGGTAGTTGTAGAGAGTGATGAGGTCCCCCCTGAGCATCCTTTTCTCCAGCGGAAGCAACCCCAGTTCCCTGGGCTACTCCCTATAAGACTTGTGCTCCAGACCTTTCCTCAGCTTCGGTCCCCTTCTCTGGACATGCTCCAGCATCTCAATGTCTTTCTTGTAGTGAAGGTCACAAAAATTCAACACAGGATTTGAGGTGTGGCTTCATCAGTGCTGAGTACAGAGGGACAGTCACTGCCCTAATCCTCACCACACTATTGCTGATCCAAGCCAGGATATCACTGGCCTTCTTGGTCATCTGGACTCTCTCCTGGCTCATGCCCAGCACCCCCAGGTGCTTTTCTGCCAGGCAGTTTTCCAGCAACTCTGTCCCCAGCCTGCAGTACTGCCTGGGGTTCACACAAGTTCAGGACCTGGCACTTAGCTTTACTGAATCTCACACAAATGATCTTGGACCATAAATCTAGCCTTCTTCCCTCCAGAGAGCCTTCCTGCCCTCTAGCAGATGAACACTCCTGCTCAACTTAGTGCAAACTGACCGAGGTGCTCATTTTATGCCCAAGACAGCATCCAACTATCACATCACCCTGGTTGCAAACAACAGGTTCAGACAGGTGCCCTTCTAGGTTGGCTGCCTCACCAACTGTGTCAGGAAGTACCTCCCACACATTCCAGGAACTTCCTGGACTGTTTCCATCTACTGCATTAAAAGGACTATAACCACCAACAAAACTGATGGATATTCTCAGTACTGACATTTAGCAATTCCAAGTATACAGTCCAGTGAATTAGTGTATTCTTTATAAATAAAACAGATCAGACAAATTATCACTTACCCATAAAAAACTGTAGTGCAACATTGTCTACCAGAATATGGTCCAGAGGGACTGTGCAAAGTTTTCCAAAGTTTGCTGCCAGTTTCACAGTATCTATTTCCTGTAAGACACAGCCCAGTGTGTTCATAGGCTTTTTTCAAGATACCTTTCTAAACTTCTACTTACCACAAAGCATATAGGTTAAAAAAAATTACACTATATATAATAAAGCAGAATCTCAATTATTAGCTATTTTCATGATCACTAGTAAATGAAGGTCTTGATTAGAAGGTCGTGTTTTCTTAATTATTTGCCTTCAAAACAGGCTGCAGCTATTCTACTACACGATAAGTTGGATTTTAATACTGTAGTTCATGTAATACTCTGCAGGTCAAAATAAGCCCAAATACCTCATCAACAGTGACAGTAGCAGAAAATTAATTAACAAGAATTAATTTCAGCATTTGTAGGGCCGTAGGTCATCACAACTTAAATTAATCTCTGTCACATTTTCTGCTGCCTATAAGACATTTCTTGCTATTACAGCAATGCCTTCAGGTCCAGCTATAGAATGCTTAATAATTTTAATAGTCAATACATGCAGAATATTACATTATCTTGGAACCACATCTAGGGCAAATTAAGACAGTCAAGAAACTAAGTAAAGCCAAACATACCAACTCTATCAACCCTTAATTATAAAACAAGCAAAATGAACAACTAGTCAGCCATTTGCAACCGCACTCCTTTGAAACTAAAAAAAAATTTAAAACACTTACTTTTCCTGACTGCAACCTCTGAATTCTTGAATCACATACTTTAATAACATATAATAAACTGTTTATTTGATTTTTTATAGTGTTGATATCTGCAAGCAAAAACAAAGACAACTAAGCAATGTAGATGACTAAAGTCTTGGGTTTTTTTTTTCAATTTAAATACCTTGCTAATGAAAGTGAACAAGAAGAAATATTTTCTCTTCCCTTTTTCAGATTAATGGTTAACTGACTACCATTAATACCTTAAAAATTCCTGATATGCAGAACCACCAGACAGGCAGTTTTGATTTAACAGAAATACATTTAGCTAACCAAATTCTCTATATACTTACAAAAAGGAACCAAACACACATCAACCAACAAAACACTTATGAAAATGAAAACTTGAGTTTTATCACTTCTCATGCAACTTTTTTTTTAATAAAGTACTTTATACTATGCTGCATCAGATCTTTTATTTTTTTAATTGTTGCAATATTCTACAGAGATCATGCTGGTAAATGCATTTCATATTTTGCAAAACAATGCAGCACTAACCATCTCCTGCTGTATCTAGAGAGCGAAGATATTGCAATTCTTCACTTGCTTTATCTTTCACCGCTTCCAACTCTCCTATATTATCACTTAATTTAATAATATTCATAAAGGCCTCATAGTTACAGTTGGAATCACGAATCTGAAACACAAAGTTTTACAGTGTAAGTAATGCAAAACAGCTAAAAGTACAAGACATGATTTTTGTTCAAGTGAATTAGTTTGATACAGCACTACAAAGTGGCATCTCGAAAATTCTTTGACATTTCTGAATGTACCTTTTGTTACTGAAATTTTACATGGACTAAGACAGAAAAAGCATGCACAGTCAAAGCCTATTTCACACCATCACTTTCTGTTTTCAAGATGCACAACACAGACACATGGAAAAATCCATCAACCTGAAGATCTCCAAAATCCAATCCACCTTCTTTTGCTATTATCTCTTTAGCTAAGTAGGCAGAAAATGGTGAGACCACTGAAAAGGTTCAAGCTTTACCAAGATTTCCTGCAAGTATACGTGCTTCCAGAGTAATGGCTCCTTAAGATACAGAATTACAAAAAGAATTAAAGCATTCTACAATGTAATCATAACCACCTGAGGGAAAAAAAACCCCAAACACAGCTCCTCTCTAGAACCCTAATTCAGATACCCTGGCAAATACAATTAAGCTATTTAAATACATACTATTTTACCAGTACTGGCATAGAGTGAACCTGCTCTAGGGACTCAAAGGAATTTGTGCAAGTGAAGGAAGCCTGCAGTGCTGCCAAGATCACTGGAAACTGTGCTGTGAATGCAGCACGGAGATCAGGGAAAGGTTGGCAGCTATACAACACTTGCACACAGGTGCTGAGGGGTTGAGTTCTAATATTGTCTTTACCATCTGAAGCTAAAAAAGTCACTTCACCCACATCTCCTATAATGCTCACTTTGATGTGGAAATGTATACTTGGTCTGTAGAAGTGCAGTGAAGAAGTGCATTGACATGAGCTGCACGAAGCAGAAAGAATGAAGACTGGATACCATTGATTAAAGTTAATGGAAAAAATCTCCCTAGAAATCTGCTTTTGAAAGTAATACTACAAGCAATACTTGAACTTAAAACATTTTGAAAATTTGTGCATTTCACAGTGAAGAGAGAAGTTTGAATTAACTTCTAATTTTATATTGAAGCTTTGTATTTTATTGTAACAGAATTAGTATCAGACTGTGGTATGCCTAGAAACCTGGAATTAAACTTCTCTTTTCCAAAACTGATCTTTTCACTCAAGTCTAACTCTATGTCAAAGGTTCCAAAAGCAGCCAGGATTTATTTTAGTCATCTCTATTTCTGACCTTAATTTCTGCAACAATCTCCATTTCATAAGATTTGTATAAAATGTTTTCCTTATCTTTTGCCCAGCACATTTGCTTCTTCATCTCAGAAAGCAATTTTGAAAATTAGTTATTTGGGACATCACTATCATAACAGAAAACTTTATAAAAAACTCAGAATCCTATCTCTGGATGCAGCCAGGGGCAGTGCTCAGTAAATAAAGAATGAGGCCAAGTTACAAATAAAGAACACATGTAGGAAGAAAAGGGAATTGAAAATTGAAAATTCTGGTCCAGATGAGCAATATCTTTTCTTACTAAAGCTAGGTTCCTGTAAAATGCGTGCAAACTTTTACATGAAATGGAGGAGGCTGCAGTGAAGGAAACATTGTACACGTACACTTGAAGCCATTCTATAATTCCATATGTAATAAGAACTTTGAAATGCAAGGGTGTTTTTAGCGTAGAATTTGAATGTACACTATAAGATTAAAATATATTAATAAAAAGAGAGAAGTTGGGGGAAAAAAATTAAACTTGAGTCATGAACTATAAAGGATAGTAACATATAACTTTTAACTTGCTTTGCAAAGAACCAGTAATATTCATTAAAGCACAAATATTCTATTAATGTTAGCTTTACTATATAATACTACATCAAAAAGTTTGGGAGCTCTTCTTGAAGGTGCATTAGAGAGTTATCAAAGTAAAAAAAAAATGTTTCTGCCCATTCAGTTGAATTATTTAGGGTTAGGAGAAACAGTCCTAAAACAAGTGCCCTGAAATTCCTTAGCAGAAAATAAATGTTTTTTAGCTTTCATTCTTGAGGCCTCATAAGCTTGAAAGGCCAAACTGTAAACAGAGTCAGGGGAAAACACCTCCACAGTTGCTGCCATACTTCCCAAACAGCCAAGCAGAAGAGTCCGAGAACTTTACATTTTGTGATACATTTGTCCTCAGTCAGGAAATTTTGCAGAACAACCAAAATGAAGAGTGCAGATTTTTAGACTCTGTGTGTACAAAATTTAATATAGCAGCCCTAAGTTCACTAACTTTGCCAACATATCCATTGGTAACGTTTATACCAGACACCTATCCATAGTGATTATAGGGAACACCTGTAAAGCTTTATATGAAAATGTTCTGGAAATACAAATCATTTTAAACATTTTAAATCTTACCATCCATATGACACACTGATTAATATAATCAGGATCACTGAGCTGGTTTATTAATGGAAGAAGAATTCCTCGGGAGAGGATTTCCTAAAAAAAAAAGGATAATAGATAATTTTATGCATTTATTCATAAAGCTACTAAAACTGCAACAATTTAAACATCACTGTGTAGAGCTTAAAACACAAGAGTGTAATTACAGAAAGCATTTAATAGGGCACTACCACATTCTCTTCCAATTAACGCTACGAATGAAAATGTGTAATTGCAAGAAATTACAAGAAGAACCTCAAGAAAAAACAACTTCAAGAAAAACAACATCCCCTTTCTCATGTTTTTTTTAAGACAGAGCTAAAAGAACCCTCAAAAGCATTTCAGACAAACTGTTCATTGCTATTAAATACTTATCAAGACTTCACTGCTCTTAAAATACCCTAATATTAAATTAGATCAATTTTAGAAAATAAGACCAGTAGTTTAGATCTAAAAAAATTTTTATGACATGAAAACTAGGAATAGCTTTTAGAGTCTGTACTTACCCTGACAAAGTATCGCATGATCTTGTTCTGGAAGTCTCCAGGAGGTAGCAATATATACAGTAAAACCTCACACAGATCCCTTAGGAATCCTAGAGAAGGAAAACAAAAACTCCTCAGTGCAATTTCATATTATGTTGCTTCACATTTTACCTGATATCACCAAATCCCATAGATAAATCCTTAATTCTGAGTTCAAACATACAATCATGTATCTCTTACATTCCAAGCATTACAGTAACACCTTTCACTGATGAAAGAGATCAGCCTGAAATCCAAGACAACAAAAGCCAAATTGCAAGATTAAAAAAAAAACCCTAGAACCTAACTCTAATTCATTTTTCTTACTTAACATATACAGCTTATTTTCCCCACCTTCAAGACTTTGTCTAAAAATATAGTGTTTTTTTGAAGGAAGACTACAGAATTGTGATAAGGAAGGTACCTCTAACGAAAAGCAGTAAGAATCTGCAAAAGCATCCCCTTCTTCCCAGAAAAAAATACTTTTAGCTTAAAATTCTTCCAATGAAAGGAGGAAGACTTAAATATGTACATGCTTCATTTTAGTTATAGCATTACTATGTACAAACCAGAGGAAATATACACTTATGGTAGATAAACACACTTTGAAAGTGATATGCTAAGATTTTCATGCATTTCATACTGTGAACAAAATTGCTGTATTTTAATCTCGTCTCCCGCACTAAAATATTTACTCAGAAGAAAATATTGAGAAACCTTCTTCATCTTTGGGAGAAGTGCAGACTAGATCACGACAGACTTCTTTTTCCATTTCAACTTCAACCTCAAAGAATGTATCTACAAGTTCCTCAGCTTGATCTATGCAAAAGAAAATAAAAAAACCCCATGTTTTTGTCAAGACTAGAAACTTGAGAGAACTTGAATTATAAAGTTAAGCTAACTGCATTTTACACACATAAAATACCAGCCTACTCAGATTCAAATAAAAAAATACTTCACATTACCTTTCATCTGATTGCCTTTCTCTGCTATCCTTTGCTGAGTTTTTCTGAAAACTCGAAGATGAGTGCCAAAGTCATCAACAAGTCGTGTAGTGAAATAAGGCTGCCAGTCTGTTTCCTTTGACCTATTAGTAAAGGACATCCAGGGAAATTAATTCTTTTATTGTGAATGCAAAGAACAATAATAAATTCCTACTTCTCCTTCCTTCCTGCCAAGAGCCACACTGATAATAAACATGGAAAAGCAAAGAAATAAATCAGTCTCCTAATTGCCTATCAACTGAAAACCCAAATATTGTAAAATACCACTCTTGCACTACATTAATATTTATGTTTGATTTAGCTGAAAGTCAACATTTGCATCTAGAATAGTGTTTTGATTTGTGACACTGTCAAATATCTGTGAGAAGTCCTGATATAAACACTTCACAACATAAAACTAAAATACTCTCCATGTCTTTTTCAGGCATACTTTTTACCACTTTGGAAGACATCTAATCAAAATTATTTTCTTCTGAATTTGCAGAATATGCACCAGTGAGAAAACACATTTCACTTGAAACTAAACACAATCTAATATTATCAACAATTGATTCCACAGCTTAAATGAGGTATTTAGGATACTCTTCCAACAACACACATATGTTTAGATCAGAAAAAAGTCACTGATAGATTTACATAAAACTACTTCCTTAGTGCTGCAAAAAGGATAGAGGTATTTTTATGATATCTGTGCCTTACTAGGCAACCTAAAAATGTGATTGTGCATTATAGGTTTAAAGAACCTTCATGCTAGTAATAGCTCTTAAACCACACTAAGTATTTTATAACCTGAACTATCTCAAGATGCCCACTTTGCTATAGCAGGAATCCTTCTACAGCACTTCCTTTTTTTGTGTTTGTTCCCTTATCAGCTCTTTCTTTTCTCAAGGAGAGAGAAAGAGATAAGGAACTCTGGAAGAAAGGGAAGGCTACTGCAAAATCTAGATGTGTAAATAAGAAGCAGAGCTGTCCCAAAGGGCCATTGATCAAACAATACAGATCACCCATCCAGACAAGACAGAACCACACAAAACCTCTGGGTGGCAGCCTTACCCCAGGCTCTCAAAGCTGCAGCAGCTCTCAGGGAATACAAAATTCCCACTGTACTCAGTCTCTCCAGAAGCTGACAGGCTGTATGAAACTATAGGCGATGGTACTAACCTAAACTGCTTCAGCTATATCCAACTACAGGCATTATAAACACACTACCTCATTTTTTTCTGTAGAAGAACTGCTGCAGGCCTGTGAAATTGACTTGCTTTCTACAGCAGAAGACAACCGCACAGGAACAGTGCCTATTTTTTAAGAGCTATAGTACTGTAGGAAAGAAAAATAAACTTGCAAGGATTTGACCTACTTTGACACAAACTCAGTGCTTGACACTGTCCAATGAAGTAACTCTGCCACAGACAAAAACAGTGAAGCTGGATAGTCAGGTCCATTTCATGCAACCATAAGTTTGGTTGCTGTAACAGTTTATTTCGCACAGTTTTCACCATTTCAATACTGTTTCCTAGGATTTTCATTATTTTACTATATTATATTATATATTGTATA
>VXBI01011766.1:16620-26966 GCA_013397375.1 Toxostoma redivivum
TCATCTTGTAGCTGTCTTTGAAAATAAAGTTTTAATGGAAAGAAGTTAGAATACTGTTAAGCACATATAAAAATAGAATTTAGTATATGACAGTCTGTTTGCCTAGAGAAAAAATGTGCATCTCACACAAGGTTTTATACCTCACAGCTTTGGCTATCTTTTGCATGTTTGCAAAGTTATGAGGGGAAACACAGGATCTGCAATAGGTAGGAATTAGGACAACAACAGGTTTTTTTTAACATTTGTAGCACATTGCATTGCTTTTTGCTACGTGAAAAGGTCCTGGGCTGAACAACCTATCCTGCCCATAAAAACCATGTGTGTCCTGGGGTCTTAGAACAGATCTCAAAAAACTAAACATGCCGACCAGGCCAAAAACAATGAGAAGCCCTGAAAAAAAAATATTTTCAGCTCTGCTTCTCTCAAAAAACTAGGCAACCAACTCTAAGTTCAAGGCGGCATCTCCACTCATATCATTTGAATACCTATGGCGCTCCATGCCTGCTCTATTTCTTTTCCACAGAAACCAACAGTAATAAAAGCAGCACTAGAAGTTCACCCTGTAACAAAAAGCTAATTACAAAAGAGAGTAGATTATTGTCTGGTATTGAATCTACTCCCTTGAAGTCATGGAACACAATGTTCTAACTCAGTAAATATTTAATACATAGAATAAAAATGGTCCTCTTAAGTGGGGAAGATATTCAGTATACAAAGGATATGGTAGAAATTATAAAAGTAATTCCTCTAACAGGATTGACATTTTCTTTGGAAAATATTCTGTGAAAAATTTTGAAATCTAAAATTTCTCTTAAAATACAGTGGTAGTAGGTAATTTTCTCGAGCACTGAAGATTGCTGATCTGTACTAAGTTATTATACAACCTAGGAATTCTAATATGTCTGCTACTGACTCAGAAGAAACACAGAAGTTGATCAATTCCATTTGTAATTACATTTGGGAAAAGGGATTATGAAGACAAATACACTCAGCTGTTTTGTTCCCTTGTGTTTAACATGAGATTAATCACTGAATCAATCTTTCCCATGCTCTTACAGTATTTATGAATTCTAATCCTTTTCTAAGTCTTGAAAAACCTAGTCCCAACATCATGGTCCTTAAGAATACAAAATGAAAGCATTAACTTCATGAAACAATTTTTTCTCACAGCCTTGAATATAGTCAGCCTACTACTGGATAGATATGAGTGTCATTAGTTATGTAAATGGATATTTCATATTTCCCATTCATTTTGCTATTTTCCGTTTTATTTAAAATGAAGCACTGGACACTTCCTTTGAATTCTAAAATATGTCACTTGTCAGTTCTTCTGCCCCAGATACTATATTCTCACCTTACATGTGTATGACCTTAATATGTTCTTTTCAAGGAGAAAGGAAATAGATCCCTTCATTTAAGAACACACCTTCAACTGTCACATAACATCGAATAATTTTACATAAAGCTGAATAAAAGCACAAGTTCATATCCATCTACAGGGGATGATACATACATGAGAACTAAGACTTGTATTATTGTAGGTGCAATATACCTTTAATTCTGTTAATTGTGCCCTTATTTTTCATCCATTCACACCCCCTTTTTTATTAAACTAATGGGACTTTTACTCCTGATTTTTGCCTTGATAAGAGATACATCATCATCATCATCATTGTCCAGATGCCACTCTCTTTTTAGAAGTTATAGGATTTGCATCCAACAAACAAACAAAGGAATTCAAGAGCTCAGCTTGCAAAATGGTATAGTTCTAATCCATTCTTCAAAAGTGCCCTTCTCATGATAGCATCCCTGAACATGCTTTGGATTGATGTGTGTAGTTTGACTCATGTTCTGGTACGTAGAGCAGACAATTTCTACATAGTAAAATTGCCATGTTCTGGCTCATCTGCTCTTATATGACACTTGGAGTCATGAAATAACCTCCAAAGAGGTAATATGTGGACACCAATGGAAAGACGATACATAATACATTGTACTTATAATTTTTTTTTTTCTAGGTAGATTTAATCAAATTACAAAGAAATTTTACTTGCATGTAATACACTGCAGGATTTTCAGTAATGTTTTGAAACACTAATACAGCATTTATTTTAAATAAATTTTCAAGTAAACTGCATTCAACTATATTTTCAGCATTTTCCAGAACTGGGCCAGCTGTCAAGGTAATCATATAAATTAGTGAAATATTTTCTTAAAATGTAACAATTTATAATACTTTCACCTGTGAAAAAGTTATAAGAGGAAAGATTTACCTTTTCTTATTTCCAATTTTGTAAACTTTCTGAATGAGAAAAGAAAACAAATCAGAGAAAAACAAGAAGAAAAAGAGTTCTTGTACGCAGCTGTATTTATTAGAGAAGGACAAGAAAAGAAAATACTTCAAATTAAATTTGAAAATAATCAGGCTGGAGAGGAGAATTGGAGTCACAAAAAGTAAAGATCATGGGTTGAGATATGAACAATTAACTGGAAAAAACAATGAGATAAGAAAACAAAGACTAACAGCAATAATATTAACAAGAGAACTGTATAAGAGAGAGGCAAGTGATTCACATGCAAAATTCTTACCACTGGACCTGACCTAACTGTTCCATGCTCCCCTGACCCAGAAGCAAGCTCTTCCCCTGTACCTGGAAAATTACATGAGGTGGTATAGAATCACCTCTGTGTCTTGCCATCCCTTGCCATCCCCTCTGCTGGCTACTGCAAAAATTAACCCTGTCCTGGCCCTGTGCCCATGACACCAGGGAAAGAATTTGAAATTTGTTCTTGCGAATTTCATGCAGTCTACAAAGGTCTCTCTATCAAGGTCTTTCTATGAGGCCTTTTCTAAATTCAAGAGAATCAACAGGTTCGCATAATTTAGTCATTGGAAAAGTCAGTGTGCCCTCAGCTGAGATATCTAGTCAATGACAAAAATATTGCTGAGAACTGGAATTGAACCCTGAGGAAAACCTCTGATGGCTGGTCTGCATACACTTATTTCCTTATTTACTCTGATTCTTATAGCCTGACTCTTCAGATGATTGTTCACTCATTTTATTGTGTACATGCCTAGCTGTATGATAATAATTTGATCCAGAAGGATACTCTGAAAGATGTACTAAAATTTTGCTAAAACAAAAAAAGCCCAAACACAGAGTTTTGCCTTCAACAACTTGGCAGGAAACCTTGCCATGAAGGGATATGGAACTGGCAACATCTATGGCCTGCTGAAGGTGGTAGCATTCTAGTCCCTGCCATGTAAAAATTACATTTTCTTCCCAAAATATAGCCTCTCTTTGAAGAGGTCTGCTAGACAGACTGCAATCCTGTGGGAGATCCCTGGGTGAGTCCAGATTCTGTGGTGTGATACTCTTCAAAGTGAGAATTTGTTTGTCATTGTTTGGCCCTGCTGCAGTTTGTTGAGTCCTGTACAATTACTACTCTAAACAATAAATATATAGGTATGCATATAAGTAATTAGGTATATTTTATAGCTTCCTGTTGGTTATTTTTGTAGTAACCTTAATAAGGAAATATATGCTTGCTGCTACTATTGAAATATATATACTTTCTGGTAGTAATTTTGTAGTAACTTAGATGTACTGCCTTTATTAATCATATGCTTAGTTTTTATTAGTAATTTCCAATAATCTGTAATAAAGAAATGTGGGAAATAAAATCTCCATGTTGTTCTACGTTATGGAATCATACAAACCCATCTTTATATATCCACATGCTCAGCAACTCTTTTGTTTTTGAACAACTTCCAATCCAGGAAGTGTTCCAAAAACTTGTCAATATGTCATTTGAAGACATGGTTCAGTAGTGAACATGGTGGAGGTCTAGGCTGATGTTTGGACTTGATCATTTTAGAGATACTTTCTCACCTTAATTATTCTGTGTTTTTATCTTCAGTAATTACTATATAGAGATTAAATATTTTGTTCAAATCATTAGATTCAGTTCAAATGTATAGCCTTAATTTTTCTGCTAAAATTTATTGAAGATATTTTATTGGTGAAAGTTTTTCTTCACCAGTACATGTACCTACTCATTGAATTCACAATGATTTAGGCATAATCTCCACTCCTGAATTTATTTGGTTGGAAGTAAAATTCTAAAAGCTGAGATTAAAATGAAATAAAAATAATTCCAAGGGATGAAAAATAGTAATAGATGGAATACTAAAATTTAAAAAATGCAATGTTTAAAATTTAAATAATTATTTTAATATTCATAATGTGTGAAATCAGTAAGAATAATAGATTGAAAAAAGTAGTCACAATGTTAGCCGCTATACTGTTCAGCCTACATATTATAAATTTAGACCCAAATCTTTAACAGATGCAAACAAAATTTTTGGGTGACCTAAAAATTATGTTGCAGGAGTTGAAGATTTTCAATCAGATTATAATAACCAACATTATTCCATATTAATTCTTCCCCATTGTTTGGCTGACCCAGCTGTTAAACGATGTTTTCTGGATGATTTCTTCTAAATATTTGTTCCTATACTCTAGTTTATCTTTACAGTATTTAAATAATGGTGTGTAATTAGAGATAGGTATGGAATTAAAAAGTATAAAAGAAAAAATCTCATTTATTTTGGGGAAAAGAAAATTTAATTTTAGTTTGTTTATCTAATTTTAAGATTACACAGGCATATCAAAAAAGTTCACAATTGCTGTATCTGCTAAAAGAACATCCTAAAAAATCTGAAAGAATAATACTTTTTCCAAATATCCCAGTGAGAGACATTTATGTAGAAGACAAGTGACTCATTTTCTCCTTTAAAGTAGTGTAAAATCTTTTCATATTTGATGAGTCTAACAGAAGACCCTGTTGGATTATATCACAATGGTCTTCACTGGAACTTGAAAAGCATAACCCTAATCTTACACAGTAAGTTTCAGTTTGATTAAACACAAAGATACATACCTTCTTTACATCTAATGTATTTGATGTTTGAATTCAGTGTTTTTCTGTAGATTGCAACCCACTAAACTCCACAAAAACTCATTAAAATTCCCTCAATTTCTGTTGCAACAAGATGCACACAACTGAATTTTTTCAACTGATAGTAAACTTCTTCCAAGCCCAGCAGAAAAGTAGTTTTTTTATTCTCTTACGGAAGAGAAAATAGTCAAAGCACCAATTTCTATTTGAAATCAACATTCTCTTCTATTCATAAAAGGCTGATATTATTCATTTTCTTTTTGAATGGCAGTTAGTGTATTTGGAAATGTGAGAATAATTTTGCTACATTTCTTCAATTCAACTCAGTGCCTTCCGAAGCTGTATGCATACTTTTAAAATCAGAAATACAATTTTTTTTTTCCTAAAGCAACCAGTTCATGTATTTTCCCTGCCTAGCAAGATATACCATCATTTTCAGAATTGCTTTCACCATCAGGATTAGCAGCTTAAAATGCTGACCTGTAGCAGTCCTATAATTTCATCTCAGTGTGGTAGAAACAACTGGTTGTGTTTGCTTTTCATATTGACAGACTTTTTTTCAAAGAAAAAACATTATTTTCAAAAGAAAGTCTGAAAATACTGAGTCTACTTTTACTCTCCCTTTTAGAAATTTGTTTCCTTCATGCCCTAAGCACTATTTTTCCTTGCAGGTAATAAAGTTAGTTCCTTTGTAATTTTGGCTGTTCTGTAAACTATGAAGCTTTAGTTAGAAAGAAAAAGATACTCCCTTGTATTAAGGTGAAAGCCAACTTTTTCTAGAAAGGAAATAAACCCCTTGAAAAATGTCAATAGTCAGTGATTCTTATACATAGGAGATTCATTGAAGCTCAAAAACACTGTATTGTCAGGAAGAACAAGTTATATTATTTAACACAGAAACACTCTATAGAATCAATAAAGGCAATTATCAATTATGAACTATGTAAGTATCTATGTATGAAGTATCTAAGGAAAACTTGGGCATGTTCTTGCCTGTGACTAAATATTTATTATATGTAATTAAAAGGAGTGGTACCTAGAAACATCACATGCTAATGTTTTTGGCTGAGTTAGTTGGGGGTTATTACACAGAAACACTTGCATTTTGAGAGGGTTGGTGTCCTGGTTTACAATTCAAAATGTATTCTATCACCATCTGTTGAAACAAGAGAAGGGCTGATCCTTATCTCTATGGGAGATATCTTCTGTTAACGGGCCATTAAGCCCCACTGCTTGACTGATAAAATTACATCATCCCACTGGGAGATGATCCAGCCACGGGGAGGAGCCATGCCTTTCCTACCTAAATTAAAACCGAGGTTTAGAACACCAAAGCAGCCTTTGCCTCTGGATTCCAGAGGAGAAAACCAGGCTTTTCCACAACATCGCTGGACCTTCGGAGGAAAACTGCACCTTCTACAGGAGCACTGCTTCAACAGAACATCTGTCATCCAGGAGGACTGCAGCCACCATTTAATCAGGACTGCACCAACACCCTGATTGGCAGGGTGTCAGGTTGTATTCTGACTCTGTCAGTGGTCTTATTTTGTATTATTGCATGTATTCTATTTTTTCCTATTAAAATTGTATTACTGACTTGAAGTCTCACTGGTTTTGCTTTTTCAAACCAGTACAGTTGGGAATGCTAATACTCTCTAACAATGATTTCTTTGCAGAAGAAGCTTAAAGGACCTACAGCTACAGTGGTTAGTACTGAAAATGGCAGCTACATTCATCTATAAAATAGTATTGGGGTCTCCCTCTATGATATCCTAGTCTTTAGAGAACTTTCTGGAAGAGAAAAGAAATTGTGCATTTTTCTCTCTTCTGTAGCTTGAAATTCTTGGTGTCCTAGACCCCACATTTTGGTTTTTATTGCCAAGATGAGATACCTGAGTTCTCTCCCTATGTAAAGTCCCAGATAGCAGGGCCCAAAGCCCACAAAAGTTAAGGTCAGGACTATTCCATTAGTGCATTTCTGCTCCATCATACGCAGTTACAATGTACAATGACCTTTGAGCAATATTGTTTAAGATCTGTTGTAAACAAGAATGGCTCACTTTTGACATGTACTGGGGACACAGGAACAGGGGAAGATGACTGGGGTCTATAGCATGAATGGATCATTTTCTGTTCTCCTGTCAACTGTCACGAGTCTGAGAAATTCTCCCCATCACCCCCCACCATGTCAGTACTCAGGCAATATCCCTTTGGTTTTTTGAGGCTCAGGAAAGCTCTGCTTTATATTGTGTCTTTTAGCAAAGTTGTTCTAAATGAGCTATTTGGTTTTTGAACTGCCCTTCCCAGCCTTCAATTTAATAAATTTTTTGTCACATGAAATGGTTATTTTACTATAATATATATTAAAAATATATTCCTTTCAGATTTTGAAAAGGCATTAGCATGAATAGGCAAAATAAATTATTATGAGACTATAGGAACAGTAATTATGAAAACATCTCAAATGAGAACAACACAAATGAGTTTAATTACAGGGTGAAAGAGATTAGGAATGCTGGTTTCTTTGAAAAGTTGGTTATTTTGGTGGTCATTTTTCAAATTCTGTCTTGTAGAATGCCTATGTGTAATCAAAGATAGTAGCAAAGAGGTATTATGATACACTGAACCACAGTCATGGGCATTCTTGAAAACTACAGGTCACTGAGGGACATATTTTATCTAAATCCTTAAAGAACAGCTTTGGAATGAAGTCCCACATGACACCATTCATGGTCAAATGTATTTTCTGTCTCTGCAGTAAGTATTGCAGACAAAGCAGACGTGAGTTGGCACAAGTTTTTGGCAGACATTTGCTGATGCTTCAAAATCCATTTTCATTTTGGATCGTGTTTTAACTGAGTGTGTTGAGATACTTTACTGTGGTATCCTTCCTTTCTCTAGACTCTTACAAGTGACAATGGCTACTATTTATTGTTACGCTTACTCAAGTTTCTCTGCTTGGAAGAAGCTTAAGGAAAACAGAATCAAGACTGGGACATCTGTGAAATCTATCTTTTACAAAGCTATCTTTTCTTGTGTGAGTTCATGTATAATATGTTGATGTCACATTTGTAGTTAAAATCAATGTTTGCATATGTCAGTATAACTTCACTTATATTAACAGACTCAGATCTCATCCGTGAATCATGTCAGATTATTTTTATACGCAAGTTCTTTAATTTATTGCATTTTGTATAGAGAATCTTGATCCGTGTTAAGAAACAAAGATAATGGTTGAAATTTATTCCAGTGTAGAGGGGAAAGATATACTTACCTCTTTGCATGGAGCTGAAAAGTGTGTGATTGTTCTGCTGGCTTTGCTTTTATCCTCTCTACAGGGTTGCATTCTAATTCTTCTGAACAAAAAATTTCTTAAATCCAGCTACAAATGTAGTGGTTCTTTAAGTGAATGAAATATTTTCTATTGAAGTAATTAATATTTTTTTGGTAGTACATTGTTAAGCCAGATCTGATATCACATTCCTTGCTTTCCTTGATGAAGAAAGCTCACTTAGGTGCTTCTTTTCACCTTACTCAATCAAGGAGTTTGGTGTAGTTTATGGTTTATGGTGAACCCTTCTAGAAATATAAACCTGGCACAGGAATAAAACAAGTTTTTCTACTGACTGTGGTTAAGGAATATTCCCTAATGAAAATATATTCTTTTTTTAACAGCACTAGTACCATTGAATCCTAATAATATATATCCACAAAAAAACTACAGATACTAAAGGCATTTCATCCTCTCAAAAATGCATGAATTACCTAATATTAAGCTATGATAGATAAAGGCAGACATGAAAAGAATCCTGATGCCATGTGTTTTATTTGGAGACTGAAGCAACAAATTGACCTGTAATAGTTCTCTAATGGGACTACTTAATTGACAAGGAAGTGTTTGGAAGGTGAAGCAGGGAAGGGTTATGAATTTGTGCTTAGGAATGACACTTTTAGGAATGACACTTTTAGGAATGACACTTTTAGAAATGAAGAAGATGGAGAAATATTTTCATGTAATATATTTTCACAGAAGAACATTACAATGCCATCATGAAGATTCTAGAAGACTTGGAATCATAGAATTTTCAATAGGTAGCACTAATGTAAGAAAAAACCAATCATCAACCTATTAAACCTGGTTTAGAATCACACATCTTCCTCCTGTATTAGAATACAAAGCCATAAGTTTCCCCTCAACTTTTCAACAGTGTCTGTGGGAAATGTGTCTATGTGTCCATTTTGATTTGTGCACTGCTTTTCATGTTCCAAGGTATTAACCTTTAGGAATATTTACTTTCCCCCTTTTCATTTAAAGCTTCCATCTCTAAACATGCCTATGTGAAGACAGTATATTTATCAATGTTGACACTATTTACTCACATTGGAATTAAGATGACATTCCTACATGATTAGGCTTCCTGACAGTGCATCAAAATCATTGAGACAGCTTAAGAAGGGGATGCTCTACAATGCAAATGAAAAGTAGCTGATTCAGATATATATAAAACTTAAAATTAAGATATTATTTTCTCTGTAATCATTTCAGGTATACACTGTTGTAAACATATACATGCACTTGTTTTTCCCTTGTGTTCTCCTGTTTGCTCATGTGTAGCATTCCAGAAATCACTTGGTCAATAATCCCTGTATGTCTTTCTAATTTGTCTCAATGTTCCTGGACAACTGCTTGTATTGGGTCTGATTGAGAGAGTGTTAATTTTTTCTTGGCAGCTCTCACAGTGTAGTGCTTTACATTTATAGCTGGAAGGGTGTTGATAAGGCACCAGTGTTTTGGCTACTGCTGAGCAGCAGTGTCCCTCTAACATGCTTCTGCCCCCATCTAGGGGCTGTGAGTTCACAAACTCCTGGGAAGGAATACAACCAGGACAGCTGACCCAAAACCACCCAAGAGATATCCCGTACTACATTACATCAGCTCAGACATAAAAGTTAAGGGAGAGAGGAGGAACAGGGGGTCATTTGTGATTCTACTATGCCTGCTTTTCAGAGCAACCATTAAGTGTGCTGAAGCCCTATCTCTTGGGAAGTGTCTAACATTACTTGCTGATGAGAAGTAGAGACTTACTTTCCCTTTGTTCATGGGTATGCAACCTTTTGCTTGTCTTTTTTTCTGCATTAGTAAAATGACTTAACTACAAGTTGATTTCCATCTTATTNTATTAACACAAATGATGATGAGTGAATATATTTCCTTCTCCCTGCTCAAGGTGGATTTGTATTGCAGATTCCCATGGTCATTGCTCATCCTTATGTAAGTTTTTAATATTATTGATAATATTAGGTAATGCTGTTGGTACACTGTCATCATCTTAGCGTAAGAGAAAACAGCCTTTAGGTGAGGAGCTATTGAAATCTGCCCTGAG
>VXBI01011766.1:27141-45065 GCA_013397375.1 Toxostoma redivivum
CACCCTTTTGCTTTTTTTTTTTTCTGCATTAGTAAAATGACTTAACTACAAGTTGATTTCCATCTTATTGTCTCCCCAGTCCCACTGGGAAGGAGAGCGATAGTGCGGTTTAGAGGGCACTGGGCACCCAGCCAAGATCAAACCACTACAGTCCTTTTTGGCACCCATTGTGGGGTGAGATAAAGGCAATTATACATATACATATACGTATACATGTACATGTACATATACATGTACGTATATTATACNAAGTTCCTGGATGGCAGCATGCATGGAAAGATTTGAGTTCCTAGGGTAGTTACCACCTCCCTTTGCCCGGGATTTTACACCTAAACAGATAACAACCCTAACAAACTGCCCTTTCAACCTGCTGAAGGGTGCCTTGTTTACCCCCATGAAAATCAGCTTCTGGCCCTGACCCATCTCTGCTAAGCCACAGTTCAGTACTCTCAGAGACTGCAGTTGAGGCAGGAACCCAAACTGCATTTGGGGNTTTTTAATATTATTGATAATATTAGGTAATGCTGTTGGTACACTGTCATCATCTTAGCGTAAGAGAAAACAGCCTTTAGGTGAGGAGCTATTGAAATCTGCCCTGAGGCATCAAGTTCCTGGATGGCAGCATGCATGGAAAGATTTGAGTTCCTAGGGTAGTTACCACCTCCCTTTGCCCGGGATTTTACACCTAAACAGATAACAACCCTAACAAACTGCCCTTTCAACCTGCTGAAGGGTGCCTTGTTTACCCCCATGAAAATCAGCTTCTGGCCCTGACCCATCTCTGCTAAGCCACAGTTCAGTACTCTCAGAGACTGCAGTTGAGGCAGGAACCCAAACTGCATTTGGGGACACTATGGCTGAGACAGGGACTCAAACCGCAACAACTATGGCAATTGTCCCAGTAGTGAAAACAAGAGAATTACAAGGCAAGTCACAGCCCCATACTACTGATCAGTAAGGGAGGAAAAGAAGAGGAAGAAGAATAAGAGGAAGAAGAATAAAAGGAAGAGAAGGAACAGTAGGAGAGGTTAGATTAAGAAGCAGGTCCTTCAACATAGAAATCAAAAGGAGCAAGGCAAATCAAATGGGAAACAGCTCCTCAACACATCACACTACCAGCATTACATAACCTAAGTGGGTAGCATTACATACTCAATGAACCCAAATAGAAAAACCTAATTTGTCAGGAATCCTAGAAGAGATTATGGCCTGCCCTGAAGTCAGAGATTTGGAGCATTGCCTGAGAAGGTGACATGTGCCCAAGAAGCACCACCATATAGCAAGTTACCAGGAAACAGAAGAGGATATGCTGTATTTAGTGATGGAAACCATTGGAGGTGAAAAGCTGCTGTGTGGAGTCCCACACAATGAGCCATTGCAGCTGCTGAGAGGAAGGGTGAGTCAAGCCAACTTGCAGAAATGAAAGTCATTCAACTAGCCCCAAAGACTGCTGAATGAGAAAAGCAGCCTGAACTCTGCATTGATTCCTGGATGGTGGCTAATGCCATGTGAGGGTGGCTACAGCAGTGGAAGAAAACCAATTGGCAGTGCAGGGGTAAACCCATCTTGGCTGCTCATGTAGATGCTCATGTGCTATAAAGACAACAGTTGCCTTTTTTCTTTTTTTTTTTTTTTTTTTTTTTAATGTGTGAAGTCTGCAGACAGGATATTTCTTTTTGCAGCTATTAAGAGTGTCTGAGAGACAGAAAAACCCAGATGTCATGAACTACGTTATGCTGAAAATATGTATAGAGACGCTGCTATTCTTTTCTGGGTCTTTTAGGGACTTTTTTTGTCTAGCTGGAGTCTATAAAACTGGCCAACCATATAACACTTCAACAAAAATTATTGCAGGTCTTCTCTTTTTAAATGAAATTTTTATAAAATGATTGTGTTAGAAGACATTTTTAGCAGAGTCTTAAGCCATAAGAACATGGAAAGCTATTAATATTTCCCAATCCCTCAAAAACACCAATTTAAAAATCAGCAATGTAGGTAGATACATTTCAAATCAAGATTTCATCAAGCAGTTGACAAAAAGCCTGCTGCAATCATTGGAATGATTCCCATTTACCTCAGTGGTTGTCAGATTAGGGCCCAGATGTGCGCAATTCTATTGTGCGATTCACTCACATAGCAAACCATTTAACTGGATTGTGTGTCCTCTGTGGAAGACTTAGGCCTCACCAGGAAAGCTGAAGAACTCAGCAGTAAATCATGTCACCAGGAGTGAGAGCTTAGATGGTTATTGAACACTGTGTTTTTTTTACACTGTTTGAGCAGAAAGAAAGTGCTATCAGCGGCTTTCAAACTCAGCTGTAGCACAACTTAGCATGACTGCACCATCATTCTTGCAGGCTTTGCCAAGCATTTCACCACACCAGTTAATCATAAATCTGCACTTGTATAGTGTGATCTGTTTTCTTTTAATACATGCCTCTGAGGAAATGCTCAGGCTCCCAGCTTGTAAAGGTGAAGCCTTATCTCTCTACTGGAATTCATGTAATGGCTGCTGCAGTGGTAGGTGAGGATTTGTATTTTACTTGGAAACATACTTTCAGGAGAGGCAAAAGGTTGCCAGAAGTTTATGTCATCCGTCTGCCATTTGGCAAGCTCGTTCTTCTCTTTCAGAATCAATAAGTAACAAGAAGTTTCCTGCTGCATTTCTAAAGTGGCTTAGGAAAAAAAAATTGACAAAACATTCCTTCTCTCCTTTCCCCAGCAGTTTTTAAAGTCAAGTCATTCACTTCATCCATAGAGTGATTTGTGTTACCAGAGTGACTGATGACCTTGGGTTTGTGTTGAAATGCAAACATTTTCTGTCTTTTAGCGCGCAGCAGAATATTCACTGAAGAATGCTTCAGTCAGGACTTCTCCACCACTAATCACCTGATTATACAGTCAGGGAACAGAAACTCTGCCACAGGACTTCAGTGGAAGGGAACATGTTCTAAATTTCAAACAACAAGTTACTGAAGCCAGGGGCTCATCAGCAATTCCATAGCTTAATACTGTTACCATTGGGTGTTTGCAGCTTGTTTAACAATTTGACAGCTATTGATGACTAATTAACAAGCCTGTTAACAGTACCCATGGGGAAAGAAGGTTGTATTGCTGTACTTAACAGAGATAAAGTTTGATGAAAAAATTAGAAGGAATCATGTGCCCTTCCCAACTGTGGCAGCACTGCACTCTGGCCTTATCTGCCTAAGAAGCCCACTGTGCTAAGGATTGAAACTGGAGTTACATGCTAGCAGTCAAATAGGGATATGTGGAAATTAGATGTGCAGAAATGGGTCAACCTCGGCTCTTTGCACATTTCTCACATCAGCTTTTGTTTAAAGCTACGTAAAGTCAGGGAACCATGTGATGCAGTTGGAAAACAGAACTGAATCAGCAACTGAAATTACCAAATGCTACTTCTACTTTCCTAGAGAAAATGGAAGGTATATTTCTACCGTCACATGAAGCAAACTATTCAGTTGGACACCAAAGACAGAAATCAAAAGATAGAGAAGCTGCTTTTTCTCACCAGGACTCTTCATTTGTTGACAAATCTCTTTATTTTTGCTTTCTGATTCAATTAGGTTGTATAAGATAAAGACTGAATATTATTGGGATTACAAGAGAAAATCAGTTATTTTAGAATCTTCCCTTCTTGATAGACCTTTAGTATCAAAAGTTCAGGACAGTACATTTGAGACAGAAGAATCTCTGACTATCAATGTTGCTAAGGCAATAAAATATCTGTCAGTTTGATTAGGGCAGAAATGGTGAGTCAGACCTTACTTTCCTCAAATTTGGCATAAATATGATCTTTTTTAAAGCTAACATAAAGGAAAATATACTAGAACAGTGATATCAAGATAAAACACCTATTTTTTGGCATTTCCAAAAGCTTAATTTTATTTTTCAGTTTTTTATTACACAGTTAATTCTTTTTTTTCATGTAAAGTACATTGAGTAATTTTTTTTAATTTCACACCTTTGAAACAATATTTTTATACAATTAAAATATAGTTTCTTTAATTTCTTTAGTTTCTTTTTTTGGGGGGCAGTAAATATATTCTTTAAACCACCTATTCCTGTAAACAATTTAATAAAAATAATAATAAAAAAGAGTTTTAGGATATTCTGATCTAAAAGTAGTACTTTTATTTTCTAACCTTTACCCTCTTTTGCAGCTGCAGTAAGAAAAAGCATTTAAGTTCTTGCCAGCAAATACAGGCAACAATTTTAGTAGTGGTACTGTTTTCTTCAGCAAAATTTAAGAAAATGTCTTGTCTTGAATTGTACAGTTATAGCATCTGTCCAAATGCAGCAAAAACTACATTCGATAAAAAAGGATTATCTTCCAGTTTTCTCAGTAGTGGCAGATAGCAGAGTACAAAATTGTAAGCTATATTACTTGGGATGTGAAAATAAAGTTACAATTCCTCATTTAGCTACCATCATTAAATTAGTATCTTGAGATCATACCAGAGAAAGGACGAAATTTAAATCTGTGTAGTGTGGCATTTTCAGATGTGTGTAGTGAGTAATTTTTTTGCAGTATGTCAGCATAATTACTGTATCCTGAAGACAAAAATTAACTGGTGCATTGTGAAAAAGGTTGATTTGGATGGAATTGACACTGTGTGTGCAACTCAGTAAGCTCATAAGAGTATTAAACATAGTGAAAGTGATAGCATGCTATTAAATCAAATTTAAAATCCTCTGTGCAGGATTATACTTTATTTAATTTGGTTCTTCTATTTGGGTTCACATGAGAGACACTATAATCTTATCTTCATCAAGCCAGTTTGCTCTTCTCACTTTAACAACTGAGGGTCCTTGCTGATTGGCTTTAGATGTCATCTCAGGGGAGCACACCAATGCCTCTGAAAAACCTTATCTGGAAGTGACATAGCATTTGGTGTGCCTCTAGCCTACCTGATGTCAGAATTTTCCTTTTAATGGCTGTCAATGAACACTGAAAAACTAGTTGACACTAAGGGTTGTTTCATCAGAGCAACAAAAATAACAATGAAAGAATGTTTTACCTACAAATCAAGCTAGTAAAAATCAAGCTGTTTGTTGTTTTAAAGTAAACAAATAAAATACAATCTTTTTTTTGCCAGTTTTCCAAGAAAACCATCCCAAGAACTCTGAAGCACAGAGGCTTGGAGTGAACAGTGTTTATTTATCCTGCCACAGGGGAGTAAGTACAAAATGAACTAATTATGTGACACGGTTTGACTCCACATAGATGAGATAAAACCTTCAGTAGGGGCAAGATTACACATCAGGCTAGTTGGAAGATTGTCACTGCCTTCTGCTATCTGTACCTGTAACAACCTGAAGAGATAACACCAATACTGCAGAAATCAACAGAAAAAAAAAAGCCCCCTGCTTCCCATGAAAATATATTTACAGTATGGTAGTGCCCAAAATGTAGATAAAACTAAATAGTCAGAATCAAAGCAGTGATGGAACATACATAGTAGAAGTTAGCAAATATATTTTGCAGTCCTTATAAATTGTGGTGGAGGGTGATATGTTCATAGGAAAAGGAAAAAAGAATTAACAGAGATGTAGTAAAAGGCTTCTAAATTACCTATGGAATTAGGTAGTATGAATAGCAGATCTAACAAATGAGTAGAATATTACTGGGAAAAAAAGAGAGGATGGAAAGAAAAAAATAGTCCTTTGTTGGTAACCATTAATATTTTACCATTAGAAAACTGCCTATTATGGAAAGAGGAGATATGAGGTAGTATTTGACTGAATATAATATTTTACTTCTTACTTTCCTTGGATTCCTTTCTTTTTTTTCTTGTCCCTTTATCTATACTGAGCCACAAATGTCACATAGGACTTATAAAATCAGTGATGTTTGGGTATATTGAAATCTTTGAAAAATTAAATAAGAGGTTTAAATGCTGACATCAGGCTATTCTATTCCACAGGCCCAGTTCAGTATTGGCTTTAGCTTTATACGTTGTATAACTTCAAAACTGAAAAAAGTTCCACAATAACCAAGAGAATACTGAATGCATAACTCGCACATTTATTTCACTCTTTTTCTGCTCAGAATCTGCCTACAAGTGCACAGAATTGGAATTACAATATGAACTAGGTATAGTCCACTAATTAGGAACTGAGAACCAAAGGAAAATGAAATATTCTAATGAGGATTTTAGCCACAATTCATAATACTGTACCTTAAAATATAGATTTGAGTATTTCCTGACTGAGAGATCTGTCACGATCCGCTGTTAATACAGGCGGGAGTTGTGATGGTTCATTTTGATCTCAGAGGTGCAAAAAGGCAAACAACAGGGGACAAATCAGTTACTCAAAGCAAAAGGCACTTATTGAGTGCAAACAACTCAGTTTTGCGATAGAGGGAGAGTTAAAGGAAACAAAGTAAAGAGAGAGAGAGAGAAAGAGGGGAATGGGTATAGCTACCACCAAGATGGATGTCCTCGTGGTCTGGTCTGATAGACTCCGCGGTGTCCTCGCGGCCCCAGCCAATAGACACATCTGCTGTAGGGAATACTCAAAGGCTTCTCCAGAGGGTCACTTTTTTATAGTCCTTTTCCAAAGCAAGTGGCTTCTGGCCAGGAGGGGGGGAGATTTATGGGCCATTATGAGGTGCTCCGAGACAGAACATGCAGCGGCGCTCCCAGAAGCAGCCGTAGGCGTAGTACCTGTTCGAAGGCACTGTACCATAGACAGCTGCTGGATCACTTTGCCACAGTGAGCACAGTATGTCAGCAAACAGTCCCTTGGCCAGCATCCACCTCAGCCCGGCCAGAACTCCTGTCCAGAAGCGGGTGGGGGTCCTTGGGAGAGCCTCTATCCTCGTGATGGTCGTGAGGCATATGAGGGAAATTCTGGACCGACTCTTACAATAGAAAAATAGTTTTTTGAGTCTACATCTTTGGATATTTACCTGGACAAGGGAGACCTATACTTCAGTCTCCTGTCCAATTAATATTTAAGCATTATAATTTAAATTATTAAAATTTTATGAAAATTTGTTCTGGAAGACCAACCTTTTTTGCAGTAATGATTGTTGTAAAAAGTTAATATTTTATTTCCTTTCTCTTGTCTAGCTGATATTAAGTGTACCAAGAAGACTTTAAGTAGACATAAGTTCAAAAGCCTCAGGGCAGAACATTCTACACTATAGTGTTGAGTTTTTATGTGGCTAAAATGAAACGTGAATTCACTTTTCCTTACACAGAATGAGAGTTGAATCTGGACTTCTTAGGTAAATTCTATAGTCACTGGCCATCAGAAAGGGAGAAGCTTGAAAGTTCTAAGAAATCTACATTTTTTTAAGGTTTGATGTCTTTTATTTTTAATAGAAAACTGAAGCCTTCTTCATTTTCTAACTAGTGGCAATCACTCAATGTGAAAACAATTCAGTTTTATGCTTAGTTTCCAAACATGCATGAAATACAAGACATACTCTTGCATCGCTTTCCTTATGCTGTCTCTTTCTCAGTTCCCTGCAGGCTTTGAAATATTGCTAATTTTTAGATAGAAATTTTGTCCATGAGCATCAACATTCCCTGAACAAATATTGAAAGTAAATTTTAGTTTTAAAAAATTATATAAACTGAAAAAGTTTATTTTAAAATAAGCTTACAGATATTGAAGTATTTATTCATTGTCTGTTGTGAATAACACAGTAGAAATCCTGATTGTGAAGAAATCCTGAATTGTAGATCCTGATTGTGAAAGAAAATGACAAGGTTAGGGATACCAAGACCCAGTCAGAACTGAATCTGGCCTATCAAGGATAACAGGAAGTGCTTCTACAGATATGCTGTAATCAAAAGAAAAACTAGGGATAATGTGGGCTCTCTCTGCAAGGAAATGGGAGACCTGGTGCCTTGGAAAAAGAGTTAGCTGAGGTTCTCAGTGACTTCTGTGCCTAAGTCCTCAATAGCAAGTGCTGCAGCCATGCTGGCCAAGATGAGGAAGGCAAATGTGGGGACTGGGAAAATTAAGACCTTGTGTCCACTGTGGGAGAAGATCAGGCTCACAACCATCTAAGGAACCTAAGTGTGCACAAGATCCAAGGGATCCTGAGCTAGCCAGCATATAAAATTGCTAAGCCACCATCCAGCATTTTTGAAAAAACACGGCAGACAGGTGAAGTCCCTGATAACTGCAAAAAGTAAAACGTAACCTTTATTTTCAAAAAAGGAGAAAGTGAAAGACCTGGACAACTACGGACCAGTCAGTCTCACCTCTGTGCCAGGTGGGATGATGGAGCAAATTTTCCTGGGAACAGTGCTAAGGCACATAGAAAACAAAGAGGCAATTGGTAATAGCCAACATGATTTTACAAAGGGGAACTCATCCCTTGTGGGCACACTCTTAGAGGTCTAGGAAAATTACAGCCAGAGAAATCATTCCCAGGCTGGAGTTTCTCCTGGCTCTCTCAGATTCCCAAGCTGATAATATATTCAGCTCTGGTAGGGAGTTTTTCCCAGGATGATAGTTTTGTCAAAATATAATGGTATTAATAACATAAATTAACACCTGGTGCAGACTGTGAGACCCGTTCTGAAGTATGGTCCAGAGGCATTTTCCCAATTATCCAATGAACTGCTGTCTTGTCTTAGTTCCACGGAACACCCTATAAATACGAATTGCATTCTCAAGAAAAAGTCTTCCTTTCCCCAAGGAGGTCCGTGTTGCTGTCACTGCTTTCTCTTGTTCAGTAGCGATAATCCCTGACAAATTTGGTGACTGCCTGTGAGGTAGCTACAGCAGTGGTGGATGGGGGCAGAACAACTGATATTTTCTAGCTGGACATATGCCAAGTTTGATACTGCCCCACATGACATCCTTGTCTCTAAATGGGAGAGACATAGGTCTGAGGGATGGATGGGTCAGTGGATAAAGAGCTGTCAGAAGGCTGCACTCAGAGTTGTGGTCAGTGGCACACTGTCCACAAGGAAAGCAGTGATGGGTGGTGTCCCTCAGGGGTCAGTACCAGGGCCCAAACTGTTCAACATCTTTGTAGGTGATGTGGACAGTGGGACTGAGTGCACCCTCAGCACAATCACTGACCACAGCCTGTGTGGTGCAGCTGGCACCCTGCAGGGAAGGGATGCCATCCTGAGGGACCTGGACAGGCTTGAGGGGTGGGCTGGTGCAAACCTCATGATGTTCAACAAGGAGAAACACAAGGCTCTGTGCATGGGTCAAGGCAATCCCAGACACACCTGTGGGCTGGGAGGGGAAGTGACTGAAAGCACCGCTGTGGAGCAGGACCTGGGGGTGATGGTTGATTAGAAACTCAATGTGGCCCATCTGTGTGCACTTGCAGCCCAGAAAGACAAATGTGTCTTGTGCTGCATCCAAAGCAGTGTGGCCAGCAGGGACAGGGAGGGGATTCTGCCCCTCTGCTCTGCTGAGACCCCACCTGCAGTGCTGCATCCAAGTCTGGTGTCTCCAACATAAGAAGGACATAGAACTGTTGGAGCAAGTCCAGAGGAGGCCATGAGGTTCATAAAAGGACGGCAGCTTCCCCCTTATGAAGACAGCTAGGAGAAGAGAAGGTTTTGTGGACACCTCACTCTTAAGGAATTGTAACTGATAGGACAAGGGGGAATGGGTACAAACTGAAAGAGAGTAGGTTTAGATTAAATATTAGGGAGAAATTCTTAGCTATGTGGGTGATGAGTCACTGGAACAGGGTGTCCAGAGAAGTTATGGATGTCCCATCCCTGGAATTGTTCAAGTCCAGGTTGGATGGGGCTCTGAGCAACCTGGTCTGGTGAGAAGTGTTCCTGCCCACAGCAGGGGAAGTTGAGCATAGGTGATCTTTAGTGCTTATCTCAACCTCGTCACTTTCTACAATTCTATGTTTCTGTGATATAAAAGGTAAACTTATTGCCCTTACTGAAATTATCACTGTTAATGAAATAATAATTAATTTTACTAAAAGAGTATTTTATCCTCTACGTTGTAGGACTTTAATGATACTTTATGATGCCGTTGCTAGAGCAATGAAAAGAAATAGATCTTGATGTCATAAAATGTTGATGCAAATAATACACCCACATGAAAAAATGCATGAATGAAAGGGATGAGATCAAATACAACCAATAAAGATCTTGAAAAAAACTTTATTTGCATCCACTTTTAATCAAATTAAAACCTTTTTATTCAATCACATAGATCTTGTAAAAAAAGAAATGTAGCAGTGGCCTTGAAAAGTAAAAATCTATCTAGCATCATGTTTAAGGAAAGTGCCAATACTGCAGGCTCTGCAAATAATATTCTCTGTCAAATTATGCATAGCAATACTGCTAGAAAAAAAAAAAGGTGCTTAAAATGCAGCTGCATTCCTTTTTGTGACTTGTATAATTCAAAATCACTGGTATTTGTAATTTCTTCAGATTTTTTTCAGAGAAATAAATTTATTTTCCCCTCTCCCCCCTAAAAAAGTCAATCACCAACCAATCATCCAAAAATGACAGATTAAAGGATATCAGTGGATACTTATATTTATTCTCTAAGACACTAATTAAGCCAAATATCTGTTTTTAAAATGTCTTCAATAGGGTGACACTTCAATCCCCTTAATGACACTTGAAAATGTCAGTCACATTGGCTATGGAGCTAGAATATGTCAAAGGATCAAAGCAGGCTAAAAAAGAGAAAATGACATAAGGTGGAACCCAGTCAGACAGAATAAGGTCTCTGTTAGACCATGTGGTTTTATAGATCACCACAAAGGAATATCCCTGCATCTCTTGCTTTTTCTTAAGTTTATCCTTAATTTTTGCATTGTGCTGTCAGTTATCCTTTATGCTGAGGTTGGATGTAAATCTGTAAATAGTTGGAACTTCAGCTTTTTGTTATTTCAGCTGCCACCATAGCAATGTCTGAGGGAATAACTCTAGGAGGAAAGAATAAGTGTGCCATGATACTGTCACAATCCTGTAGCATGCTAGTTACCCTCTACAAAGTGTGGGAGTGATTTACGTGACAGGACAAAACAGGCTCAGGAGATGCAATCTTAAGAGAATTTAGTCTCTGAAAATGAAGTGGCTTTTATGCGGGCATATATTTATGAGTTAAATTTGCTTAGTGTCTCAAGAAAAGGTCTAGATGTTTATCCATCATATCTCAAAGGCACTTTCTGCCCACAGATAAATTGGTGGATAGTTTCTCCACCAGATTAAATCTTTTCAGGGTAAAGATAGCAGTTTTTCTCTATGAAATTAGCAATAAATTGTTTCAGTGAGAACAAGCCCATGTTTCTTCTAACTTTTTTATTGGACATGATTCAAACCCTTTATTTAAACTGTTATGAAAATCAAGAACAGTAGCAAATTCTGTGAAAAAAAATCCAAATAAATAGTTAAAAACTGATAAACTAAATAAAATCTTCTAAAAGAAACATTAGGCTATCCTAAATTATTACATACTTTGTAAATATACAGTCTAAAGACAAGGGCATAGAATGCAGAAATGTAAAACGTGAATCTCCTATTTTCTTACTGTTATAAGCAGCCTAATTTTGTTTCAGAGCCAATAAATTATTCTTTTTGAGACTTCCTGTGGTGTACAGAAAATAACCAATCAAATGACTGGGTGAAACATGTACAGAGAACATTTTTTACAGTTTTATAAGATTTCTGATTTTATGACACATTTTTTCAAACCACGGCTAAATAATTTCTTTCATATCCCCAGCTGCTTCTTATTACAGAGATGTTAATGTCTTTTCTGCCTGTTTGCATCAAGCTGAATCTTCTGTATTCCATCATGAATGTGTTCTGCCTTGATAAACTTCTAGGTCTTCCTAAGTTCTTTGCTGCCCCAGAAAACCAGCTTCATGCAGTTTCACTGCTATGAAACAGGTATATTAAAGTAGGTCTGCTATGAAAATAATTTCAGATAAAATCTAGAAAAGTTTTTTGATTTGCTTTTTTTTTGTTGTTTGTTTTGGTTTGTTTTATTTTGGTTTGAGTTTTTTGTTTGTCTTTTCTGCTGGACAGTCTTCCTGTTATAAAACACTGAATCTCTTTTTCTTGCAAGAAGAAGAAAGGACTTAAATGTTTTCAGCCATAAGAGATTTTGCACTCCAGTCATGATGTTCAAAATACATAATTTACTTCTCCTTCCTCCCCTCTATTCTTCCTCCCTTCTTGGACAGTGACAGTGATTATAACTCTGTGTTTGTTTTCAGAAAGCAGCCCAGACTCCAGAAGTTTTAAAAAAAAAATAGAAATTGTTTGCAAATACAAAACGTCCCTCTTTATGTACATTTGAGCATAGGTCAGGGCCTGATTCACACGCCAACTAGTAAAATTCTGACCCTTATAATACAGCACAGAAGACAGTAAACGTACTTATAATTATGAATGACAGGATATGGATGATATGGCTTGCCAGACACACATGGGCTTTTCAAAAATAAAAAAACCAAAGCCTAGCAAGTCTAGGAGTAGAAAATAACACAAGAAATCTATGTATGTTGGAGAAAAGACTTTCAGAAGAGCTAAAAAGCCTCTCTTACCCATTGTCTAGGCAGTTCTTCAACCATCAATTCATGGTGTTTACATGTACTGGCAAAAAAAATCTAGATGAAAGATCTCACTTCTAGGTGGCCATCGTTTACTACATTTGGTAAGTTAATCTAATAAAAAATGAGGACAGTGTTAATGCATCACAGAGTTACAAGGCCAAACAAAAAAACATTGTTCGAAGAAGCTATTTTTTAGGTTTTCCTAGAAAGAAACCTTCAATTTCCAGCAGCTAATTTAATTTGGATACTGTTACTTCTCTTCGTCCCCAAATTGAAACAAAGCACAATTTTCTGAAAAGTAAGCAAAGTGCTTGCTGAAGTCAATAATAGGTCATAATGGTTGCAGTCATCTTGGCGATAATCAGATAATAATAATCAGATAGACAAAAATAAATATATAAAATAAATGTATATATTAGATATATAATAATTGCATTAAAAAAATCAGATAGAAAAATATAAAGAAAATATCAGTGAAATGAGAAGTAAGAAAAAAATGAGTGTCTTGGTAGATAGACTCAGGATCTCTTTAGATATCTATGCATATAAAACATATAGGGGAAAAGCTATACATTTTCTGTAACAATACCCCAGAGAAGCTGTGTTCCATGACTCAAGCTCTACAGAGGCCTGGTTATCCCTTTGGTTTACTAAATTAATCTTGCATCTACATAGCCTTGTAAAGAACAATCTCTCTTGTTACACAGTACTGTATTTCCTATTGTTTCATCTGCAGGTCCCTTTCCCAGTGATGCATAGATCTTGAGAAATTCAAGGAATCAGAGACAAGGTGAAAGTCAGTAGTTGGTCTTTATATCACGAAAAATTTCTGATACAGTAACTGTTGATATTGAGAAAACCTCTTTGTTTATATTTTCATTTTCTTATTTTCGTATGGGATTTGAGGACCGCTTGATTAAATTTCACTATATTTGACAGAAAGCAGGTGGTCCTAGTGAGACATATCTCAGAGTTAGTAGAGCATTTATCTTTTGCTCAGTGACAGCATTTACCTTGTATGCTTAAGAACTAGTTGTCCTGCTTGAAGAGTGATGCATGATTAAGCATAATTTACATATTTGCATAGTTAAAAATATTTCTATGACACAACTTAGAATGATAAAGAATTATCAGCAAATTTTTTGCTATGTTGTTATTCCTATATTTTTTCTTTCCAGCTTAGTAGACAATATCAGAACAGGAAGTTCAAGCTAATGCCAATTTGAACTAATACATTCATGTTTTACAGGAAATTTCATTTTGCGTCAAAGTGCATACATCTGGAAAGAAATGGAGATCACTTAAGTCTGATTCAAATCACTGCAGCCATGGTTAGACTGCTTTCTAGGAGCTTTGCAGTGTGCTCACCCAGCCTCTGCTTCTGCAGGTGGATTGCATTAGTGTGTGGGCACTGATGATGTAAATGCAGACAGTGGGAAATCTATAGTTACATGTTACACTGCATTTAACCATTAGAGATAAAAAGAACTTTCCTCATGGTTTTATGGTATTTTATGATTCTAGTGTTACTGCTAACTAATATTTAGTTTATTATTTATATTCTGGTTGGAGAAAGATCATGACAGAGACAGACTTTGGAACGATGCTCTGAATGCCTTTGTGATGCAATATACTTCTTATTTGGGTTTGCAATAATATCTCTTCTGAACAAAAATCTTGGTGAAAAAAGGTCTATTTTTTATATAAAGATTTGCAAGGGAAATGTGAACTCCCTTTGTGCTTGTTAGAAAGAATAAAAGGCCTCGCCCATTTCCTGCATCAGTTCTGAATGCTCCTGAATTATATGCCTGCCAACTATATATATATGTCTATATATTGACTACCATTGACTTATTCCCATTTTCTATTTTGAGAATTAATGTACTGAATGCATATTCATAAATTCACATCCTCTAAGATACTTAATAGGCATTTTTGAAAGACAACAGTCCAGAATAAACGACCAACGTAGTCATCTTGTACTAGCAATATTGATAAAAAACTGACTCAAAAAATTGACTTAAATATTAGCATCTTATAATTCCTATACATTAGCAACTGTCAGCACAGCTAAGGGAACACAAGATGTTTAAAAATACCTTAATACCAACAAAGTATAAGATCAAAACTATAAGCAGAGTTAAAAAAAGGAAAAAACCTCTTTCATTATACTTCCTTACACAGAAATAAAGTACTTCACCTGACAGATAAGGAACATAATATCATATAAGAAAATGTTCTTTTGCCCAAGAACAAATGTTCTTTTGCTTTTTGTCTAAAAGAAGCTGTAGTATGAAAGGCATTCTAGCTACTGAAAATAGTTGAAAAGAAAACGAACTTTAGGCAAAATAACCTAAAAATGATGAGAGGGATGGAAATTAGTTTACAATGTCTTTAAGGCCTCTGCTTCTGGCAGACCTTTAGATGGGAAAACCTCTGTCAGAAGATCAGTGGAAGAATAGCAGAGGAGGAAGTTCTCCCTTAAGCATACAGGGGTTATTGAATACTCCCTTCTCTATTTGAGTTTTCTCTGCCATAGTTGAAGCAAACACTGCTGAGATGAATTTCAAGACTGCTGAGAATAAGAACACAGAGTGCCTTAAGAGAACTGTTTTTCATTGAGAATCTCAGTATGGGAAGATACTCAGAACTACTTTTGCTCATTGGTGAGCAGAAAGGCTAAGGGATCCTAGCTGTAGGCAGGAAAGAATTTGCAAGAAGGACACACTTCAGATATGTGTGGTGATAGAGATGGACTGAAAATACAGAAATGGGGAACTGCACCACCAGATTTATTACTTTCTTTGAACTATTCTTCCACTGAAGATGAAAAAGCATCCATCCATAAATACAGATCAAATAACTCCTACCCTTTGACTTAACTGCATGTTTTCTGCTGAAAAGATGACTGACAATGCCAAAGGCATCTTCTAAATTTCAACTGAAAATATGTGATTAAAGGTAGAATTTAGCTTCTTGTTTCAAAACTCCACAACATTATGTATTTATTTTGTTTTGCTTTACAGTGAAATTTAGATCTCCTTCCTAAAAGCAGGAGGGAAATAAGATTGGAGGTACTTCTTCATCTAACTTATAAACTCATATTTGTTCTTTCAGTGTTCTCTAACCTGAAATCTTATAAGGCATCTGTCTACTAACTTAGAGAGCTAACATGCTGTTTGCTTAGCAGTGCTACTGATAATAAACTTGGCATTTTTTCTATTCTAGACTGCAGTATTCTGAAACACTCTCTAGAAACACCTTTCCATTGACATGAAAGAAAACCTAAAATAAGCCTGTTCATGGCTTAGTGTTTACCTAGACAAACTAGGTTGCTAAAATGAGGAAGAGAGTCTTAAGATTTTTAAAAGAGACTATTCAGTTGAAATATTTTTATTCTTCTGTGGCTAATTTGGACACCTAATAAGGGATTTTATTTTCATAGTTGAGGTATCAACATTTTTTAAATTGTCTGAAGCACAATATTCAAGAAAAGTGGTACTGCCAATTGACTAGAGTCTTTAAAAGCAAAACCTTGGTCTAGATCATCCTTTTTGGGACAGTAAAAGCTTTTTTTACTATTATTTTAAATTTATATCTACAATTGTCTTTGAAATCCCCTTTCTCTTATACATGCCTAATGCACATGTTTACACTGCCAGTTTTGAACAAAGCACAGTACAGCCATTTTTTTTTTTTTTTAATTCATAGATATTCCTAAACATTGCAACCATGTTGAAAATTAGTGGCCATCCACTTTTTTTCCTACTGTCTGTCTCTGGAAATAGCTGTTTTTGATAGGCTATCATCCTTCACCTGCTGGTATAATCCTGTTTGTTCCTCTTTGGTTTTGGAGACATAGGGCAGCCTTGTCTCCCTAGGCTTAATTTGGACAAGTTGGTCAGTACTTCTTCCATATGCTTTTGGCTTGGAGATACTCAGGGCCATCTCAGAACAGGCCAGAATGTAATCAGCCAAATGATGACTTCTGGGTGTAAAGATCCTGGACCATAGACTAATTTCTATTGCCAACCAATCAGCTACCCACTTATTCTTGTTTCTACCTGCCAGCTTTGTGTAAGTCAGCTGGCAGCACTTTAGTGTACTTAACATTTGAGAAATCTGGAAGTACAGTTAACAGAACAATACAGCCTTAGGAACATGACCAAATTCTATTTAAACAAGACTTTCACATTGTAATTTAGCTGGTCTGGCATGGAGCACCACTTAACAATATTTACATATCCTAAGTTTTCATAAATAGCAGCCCAGTACTCAAATACAACTGTAACTTTTTGGAAAGAAACAAAAGGCAGAGCTTCATGAGCACTAGACTTACATTAAGTTTTTGATTCATACAGGCATGTACAGATGTGTGGGCCTGAGAATATATGTTTACATTTTTGAAATCATACCAGGGGCTTTTTCCAGATATCTTACATATCTTTTCAAATTACTTATACTTTGTCAGAACCTCCTTTACTTTCTGGTTGCTCCACAAATCATCTCCTCTTCCATCTCTTTGCACAAATCCCCCTGTACTTTAAATGATTTTTTATTGTAGAATGCAGGATGAATAACTATGATTATACAGCTGTATTTGAATTTGGCAGCAGAGTCATTGTAGTACTTATATTTAGAGCTATGATGTTGGAATTCCCTATTTTTCTCATTTTTTAAGAATAAAGAGTAGCTTAATTAATTAAAAACAAATTTTAAAATGTGGGATCATTTCTTTGGCATTAAATGCATAGGATATAAGAACTGGAGCTTTGTCATCACTTAAGTCACTAAGCAGCACAAAAGCATGTTGGTTGCCCCTGGGCATAGGGTGTTCTCACTCTTGCAGCATACCTACTGTCCTGCTCCCAACAAAATATTCTATAGATGTTGAAGGTAAATATTTTATACCTAATTTTCCCTTCTTTTGATCATTTTGATGATTTTACTAGCCTTCTGCAGAAGAAGGAAAGAAGAAAGAAGAAATCTTACTTAAGAATATTGACAGAGATTATTTTTCCATGACAGGCAGCCTGAGCCATATGATAAAGTAGTTTCATAGTTCTTTGCTTAAGAAAGAAATAAAGTGATAATATACCTCTGCTTCACAGAGCTTCTTAAATGATGTATTTCTTCATATTTTATGAAGAGATGCACAAATGTGGGAAATAGGTACACATCTGTATGACGGGGCAGGGTAAATATTCANTTGAGTGTTAAAGGCTACAGACAAGTGGGAATTTTCCCTTTTCTTTGATAATATTTTTAAAAGTCAAACATTAGGATCCTTCATTCATTCCCATATCAGCTTATATATAAAAGAATTGATCAATTTTGAGTGAGTCACAGTCAACATTTTATGATATATTCCTTCAAA
>VXBI01011766.1:45070-61284 GCA_013397375.1 Toxostoma redivivum
CAAAACTAAGAATTTACCAATGAAAGTAATTTAAAAATAGGGCAGAATCCTCAACAGATTAGTAATTAAGTTCTGTTCTAAATTTGCTTCCTTCCTATGCACACACATGATTTTGAACTCCCTTGCTTGTTTGTTTGTGTTTGTTTTANGGAAAGAAGAAAGAAGAAATCTTACTTAAGAATATTGACAGAGATTATTTTTCCATGACAGGCAGCCTGAGCCATATGATAAAGTAGTTTCATAGTTCTTTGCTTAAGAAAGAAATAAAGTGATAATATACCTCTGCTTCACAGAGCTTCTTAAATGATGTATTTCTTCATATTTTATGAAGAGATGCACAAATGTGGGAAATAGGTACACATCTGTATGACGGGGCAGGGTAAATATTCAGTCCTACAGATTTAACAATTTAAATACTATTAATGCAACATGAGTTCTGTATTGAGGACTGAATTTGGCTTTTTTCTTCTTTTAGGGATTATTTGTTTATGTACAAAGGTATTCTGGAAGTGGCTGATTCTATTCCTATATTACTGATATAAAGGCAATGATATACACTTCTCCAAATATGGCTTGGTTTAAGTTGTCATGCTGTACTGTTAGTTAGAAATGTACAACTGCTTAATTTTATCATTCTTGTTAAGCAGTGCTTTAGATTAAAATAAAAACTGTTTCCCAAAAGGTATTTATCACATGAATCTTAATACCTGAAGAAAGGTTAGCTATTTAATGAAAATCGAGATTCATGTTAGAGGTGCCTCTACTGAAAAAGGATAAATTATGTGCATGCTCTTTCATCACCGAAGTAATCAGTTAAAAACTTCTCTAATTTTTAAGTTCGTTAAAATTCATTAATGCTAATTACATATTTTTATAATTAAAAATTANACAGGTTATGTATGTACCCATCTATGTTCCAAAGAATAATGAAAGAGTGCAGACAATTGTGTAAAGTTTTCTGTGAAACGTAGAAGATATATGAAGTCATGGAAATAACTAGGACAGACAAAAAACTACTTCAAAAACTGTAGTTTATGTAAGATTGGGAATTGGAAATCAAGTTAATATTTACTGCATGGAAGGCATTAGAGATTATGCAGACACGTGCTAACAATTAGTGATTAGTATGTTAACTGTCATATTTACTGTGGAAAACAGAATTTAATGACATAAGGTGAAAATTATATAGAGAAAACGACAAAAATTGTTCTTTTGACAAAGTTTGTGTATAAGTTATAGTGCACCAGCAATGCTGAGAAATGGATACTAGCAGTTCAGAGATTTAGCCACATTGCAAATTGTCTGAAAAGTTTTGGGTTATTATTATTTTTTTTTTTTTTTTACTGTCAGAAATCTGATATTGCTCTGGTAGTATCATGCAGAAAACTGAGCTACCAAAGCAAATCGAAACAAAATCTGAGCAGCAATCCAAACAAGTATTCTACACACCTGTATGGGCATACGGGTGACACTTAGTTGAGTCATTCCATGTGATTTTGTACTTACTTTATACTACTGTTTTGTCTCTAGTTTTTAAGGCTTGACCCACATATCTTTGCTTTTAAGGAATATGGACACGATAAGAAGACTTCAGTCATAGTGTTTGTCACTTTATCTCCACATCATTAATGTGCAAATGTGGGTAGCAGTCCACACATGAATGACCTCATCAGGGATTACTATGAAGCGAGATGTCTTTATTAATCTTAAGCTCTGTTCTTTACTGAATACAAGCTATTCTCCTGAGAAAGGCTCTTTCTGGTTGTAATCTTGCTGCTATCTTCTGGTACAAATCTCCTCTGGAGGTGAGAAATAAAGTTATAACCAGAGCATTACTTTTTAAAGAGTTTTCTTTCTCATGTGTTATGTTCTCGGATTCCCTCTCCATTAGCTACCCAGCCTTTTTACAAGAACACATGACCAGGTCTCACACATACAAAGACATCAGAAAGCTGTTAGTTTTTCAGTGGTCTAGTTTCTTTAGTGTAACAGACCTTGTCTGCCTTACAGAGAATCCATAACCCGAAGACAGTGGCAAATTATAATTCTATATAACTACATATACATGTATTTATATCTCTGTGTATTCTGGGCAGATGTCTATGAAGTGCATGTATCACCAATGAATAATAAAATTGACAGCATATTGGGAGAAAACCAAATAGAAGCAAAGAAAAACTACAACCCAAACCTCAAACCATTTCAAATAATATTAGAGAAAATGGCACTGCTAAATGGTAGTGGAAAAAAAAAAATTAGTCCAGGACTGCATTTTTGCCACTGCACATGTAGATGAAAAAGATTGCAAATGCAAAAGCATATTGGTTTTGTTATTATTTTAAGCCTCAGATAAAGTTTTTCAGTGTTTGACATTAGAATGGTAATTACTTGAGCTATTGAACGATATTAAACCCAACTACTTAGTAAGCAGACCGCACAATTTCAATGGCCATTCTCCAAAGAGGAGCTTATCCAAGTATCTAAATCCCACTGACTGTCATGGATTTTTTAAAATGTGTGATTGTTGCATATGAACATGCTGTTTATATGCAGTCTGACATAGCTCAAGTAAGTGAACGGTACTTGTGCAATCTGCATGGTGTCACAATCAAAAGTCTCAAGTTCTTGGAGTGCTATATTCCTTATGAAAGCACAATCTAACTTCCTTGCCCTTGAAAGCATGCTGCAAAACACAAGTGAAAAAAGTGTCATTGTGCTAAGGATTAAATGGAGGATTTAAAGGATTACAAAGGATTAAATGTAATGCAATTAAATGTCCTGTGATATGATGAAAAAATATCTTGTGCCCTGACAAAATAGAAGAACAGTTACACAAAATGCTCTCACCTGCTTGCATTTCACTCACAGCAATCTCAATAGGAAAAAAGAACAGGAAAAAAGAACTGAGGCAAAAGTTTCTTATGCATTACTATGTCTATATCTGATTAGATGACATGATATGATATCAGGAAGTATGTTTTATTTCTGTGCAGTACCCTACCTCATGCACTGATGGAAGAGGTATACTTTAATTATTTTATTCCTGAAGTACTGAGAATAATGGTGATTGCATATAAATTATTCACTACTAAATGATCCAGAGAAACAAACTTTTCTGATAACATATTTATCAAATATAAAAATTAAATTTAAGGTGATTCTAAATAATGAAAATAACTTCCTCTATAAAGAGGACATTGGATGCTTAATACATTTTTGTTTAAAGTATTACATTGACTCTATCATATTAAAAAAATAAAGAAATAATTAAAATCCAATTTTCAGTGTTCCTTCGGATATTCTTTTCAAATTTGGAAAAGTTCAACTTAGAAGTATTTAAAGATTTAAAACAAGGGAATGTGAAAAAACCATGCAGGACAAAAAAAGTATTGTGAAATATTCTGCTTCATAAGGATGGTTTTCTCTCTTCATTTCTAAAGCAGTAACTGGATTGGGATTAGTTGGTTGATTTTAGGAAATTATTTATGTGAGTATAGTGAGAATCTGCAAGATTTTTGTTTACTCAAGCATATTGGCAGCAAATTGTGTAATCTAAGTAGTTTAGCAATATTTTGTATTCACAACTGAAAATTGAATTGTTTCCCCTCAGTGTTCCTGTATTGCTACGATTCATTATTTTCATGCAATAGCCCTCTGAAAAACATTCCAAACATAGTCATGTCATTTGATAGATTTCCCCTGTGAAGTCAATCAGAGAGAACTAACCAGGCAGGCAGATTTTTATTGTAATCCTGCATATTTGTTCTTGTTTTTCATCATTTAACAATTTTACCACAAATTTACATGATTGATACTGTTCATAAAAGACTAGAGGATGGCCAGAGAAAAAAGAGAAAATTAAGAAGTCAAGTCAACTTACAAACGTGTCAGATTTGGCTAAATGCAAGATATACATGTAGGGCAGAAGAACATAAACCATTCTTTCAAAGTGGAAGATTCCAGCTTGGGAAGCAATAACTCTTAAATATTAGGTGGTTAGTAAACAAAAGTTGACCACTAATGACCAGTGTGCTCAGAAAAACATTGTAACCCTTGTTTGTGTGAGCAATAGTCTCGGTAAACATAGGCTGATTCTCTTATCCCTCTGTGTAGAACTGCTCCCACACAATCAGTGGAGATAATGCATAGACTCAGAAGAAAATTTAAATGGTTAGAAAATGGATATTAATAGAATCACTAAGTGTATAAAGAATACAGAAAATAGCAATATGAGGGGCGATAAGATTCTTTAACTTACATGAACAGAAATATGACATTTAAGAATTAATCACCCTAGTATATTGAATTTAAGCTAACTTACAGAAATTTACTCCATAAGTGAAACAAATTTCAATTAACATTATTAACCAACTGAAAAAGTGGTAAGATTTGCAATTATTTCTTCATAAGAAATTTTTAAATAAAGACAAAATACAATACTTATCCAAAAGCAAAACTCCCATTGGAATACAAATTGATACAAAGCATATCCAAAAACATGTGTTGCACAAAAGTTCAGATAGATTAAACCAGCATTCTAACTTTATAACCTCTACAGTTGGTTCATCACTATATAGAGCTTCTAGTGTCTGATAGTTTATTTTCTATCTATATATCAAAGGAAGAAAAATATACTACAACACATCGGCCATGGGACATTGACAAGCTTGACAGTAAACCTGGCAAAATTGAGAAGTGGACCCATGTGAACTCCATGAAGTTCAACAAGTCCACGTTGAAGGACAAGGACATGTATCTAGGTCAGGAAAATCATAGAATCATAGAATGGTATAGGTTGGGAGAGATCTTTAAACGTCACCAGGTCCAAACCCACTTGCTATGGGCAGGGACACTTTACACAGGATTTGGTTCCTCACAGCCCCATCCAACTCGGGCTTGAACACTTCAAGGGCTGGGGAATCTACAGCTTTGCTGGGCAACCTCTTAGGCATTACTGAATATCAGTAGAGTATTGGTAATGAATTGCCTGAGAGCAGCTCTGCAGAGAAAGATTGGGAGATACTAGTGGATGAAAAATTTGATTTGGGCTGCCAACCTGCACTTGCATTCCAGAAAGTCAATTGTCTTTTGCATTGCACAAAAGAAGGGCAATCAGCAGGATGAGGGAGTTGATCCTGCTTCTCTGTTCCTCTTTGCTGAGACCCTAGCTGGAATATTTCATTCAGGTCTGGGGTCCCCATTACAAGACATGGATCTCTCAGAACAGATACAGAGGAGGGGAACAAAATTATCAGAGCACCTGTCCTTATGAAGAAAGGCTGAGTGAGTCAGTTATTTCAGCCTAGAGAGGAAAAGGTTCTGAGGAGACCATATTCCAGCCTTTTAATATATTACAGGGACTTACAATAAAGATAGGGATTTTTTTTTACCAAGACTGGAAGTCACAGAACAAGGAGCAACAGTGTTTTAGCTAAAACAGGGAAGATTTAGACTGGATACAAGAAGGCATTTTTCACAGTGAGGGTGGTGAGATATTGGAATAAGTTGCCCAGAATTGTGACTGTCCATTGGAGGTGTCCAATGCTAGACAGGACAGGACTTTGACTAAGCAGGTCAGATGAAAGATATCCCTGACTATGTCAGGTGGATTGGACCTAAATGATCTTTAAGGTCCCTTCCAACACAAACTATTCTATGAATCTATGATTCTGACAATGCTGTGATGTGTGATTGCTGCTCACATCAACAGAACAAATAATTATTACAGACAAGATATTTTCTCATATTAGTTACTACTTATTACTGCAAATATAACCTTAATAAAAATATCATTAAAAACATTTAAAAGTATTTGGCTAGGTGAATTTTTATGAAACCTAAAACAAATATGTCTTTTCTGCTGAAAAAATCATTACTTGTTGGACAGTTCTTCAGAGTGCTGGGCAGGAGATTGATTATATGAGCAAGAAAAAAAAACAACTTGGTATTATTATCTCTATATGCTTAAATTTTGCTTCTAGATAAATAACAGATCATTACTAAATGAAATAACAGGGATAAATAAAACCTTAAATTGAAATCAATACTATTGATTTGAAGACTTATAGAGAGATTAATCTTTGCAATCATTTTAAACTGCACCTTTTTTTTTTCAGCAGTGTGATGCTTAAAGGCTTTAGAAATGCATCCTGAGTTTGATAACATGAATCAAATACTGGTCTAGGCTGATCACTCAAAGCTAAAAAGTAAGCCAAACAAATTAAGATAGTGATTTCTATTGTGAAGTAAATTACTACTAAGGAAAGCAAACAAGGAAGAACTGTAGAATAATTTATGACTGTTGTACATCAGAAGAAATGATATTGAACTGATTGACCAATATACACTTGAAAATATAATAGAATTACAATTATTGTCTAGATAGCAATAAACAGCTAATGAAACAGTCACTGGAATACTAAATCCATGTGTCTTTCTGCACATTTTATGCATGTTTTATTCAGCTATTATTTAGAGGTTTGCATGAGATTGTTCCTAGAATTGCTTACATTTCTTACTAAATTAATGGGAAAATAAAAATTTTGTAGGCTTATGCAGCAATCACTTGAAAGTTAGGAAAAAACAGTAGTGAAATATGGGTATGGTGTTTTAGTTTTCTAGTGGTTTATCTCAGTAGTCTTAACTTTTCTCTCTGAAATTACTAAAAACTGTTTACAATCAGCCTGTCTCTCTAAAATGGGGGAGACAGATTTTCAAATGTGTGAATTTTCTTTCCTAAAGTTTTGAGTATGCAGTTAGATAGCAGGAGGGGGTGGGAAGTATTTGTTAGAGTGGCTGAAGAATGGTATCCAAGATGAGATATTGCCCAAAACCCTGTATTTTGCCGTATTACTATTCATGGTACTGTCAAGCCACAATACAAAAAGAAAAAAAATAGCAAGTTAAACTTAATCTGGACAAATATTTCTTTCTGCTTATAAAGAAACCACCGGGATAACTTGAGAACTATGTGGAATCCTGAAATGGGACTAAGAAAGAAAGAAAGAAGTGCAGCCTCTTTAAAAAAGGAGTGTTAGGATGGTGAGCTATACCCAACACACTTAGTTTTAGCAATAGTCCCATTTTTTAGACAGTCCCAGACTTCAGATCCTTTACAGCAATACAGTTCTTCTCAAGAAAATTTCCCATTTTAAAAGTTGTTTTTAATCTCTTACCCTGTCACTGTCTTAGCCTTTCTGGGTACTACTTTTGTCCTCATCTTCAAAGTCTCACAGACTTATTCTGATACCAAAAGTCTCTATAACACTAGCAGTGACTGTGTTGACTAGAAACAACTAAGCCCAGTTTCTCCCTTTTCATTCTATCACAGAAACTTCATCTTGATCAAGAAGATGAAGCAAATAGTATACAGCATTTTTATTCTCTCCAGGTGATAATGCTGTGACATTTCTCTACTTATTCCTTTCTCAGTTTACTGAATGGCTTTTGTCTCCCACTTTTCCACATTACCTGGCAGTACCCTTTCAGATCTGTTAGCTATGTTATTTCTGGTATTTATTATAAGAGGTTTATAATAAATAACAATATTATTTATTATAAGAAGTACAAATAGGAAGATATATAGACCAGAAACTGCTCAGCTCATTGCTTTTTTCATGTATTTTCCATTTACCACAGGTCTCAAATTTTATTAGAAAAGCTCAGAAGTATTTCAAAAAGGTTTTAATTAATTGTTTTGGAAAAGGGAACTTTCCACAGTTAAGTTGGTAACAACCCCTTAATGTCTCAGATACAGAGCAGCTGGGGCTGGAAGGAATGACCAGAATTCTCTGGTCTAATCCACTGAGTAGGAGAGGCCCAACTAGATTAGGTTATTTGGGCTGGGGGCCAATGAGGTTCTGCAGATGTCCTTTTTGCCATCTACAAAAGAAGTCTTTTCTTGCGTTATCACAGAACAAAAAACCCACCAGTTTTGAATCTCCCTTTCTTCAGGTGTCTCCCAGCACTAGCCCTGTTTTCCTGCCTCTGCCCATTTGGGTGTCCCAGCTCCAGTCCCTGCTCAGATGCCTTTATGCTATAGTCTGCTCCAGTACGTGTTTGGTACAGACCTTCTCAGGAGTCTCTGCTGTAGTCCTTGTTCGAGCCTCTCTTTGCTCCTGACTGCTAGGGCTGCTCCTCCAGCCTTCCTCAGAAGACTGTTACTCTTACTTTTGTCTCCTTGACATTTTTTTCTTCTGCATCTCTCTCCTGATATATTGTCCCTTATACCCTGGAATCTCTTTCATTTTCCCCGTTGCCTCCACTCAGGTGTCACATCTGCCTTGGTGTTGGTTTGTCGCATTTTTTCTTTTTTAGATATTAATATCCTCCCTTAAATATACTTTTTGCAGAGGCACCATATTCTCCTTTGATGGGTACAGTTGTGTGTTCAGTATATTGGTTTTGTCCATTGAAAAGCTATCTGTAACTGGCTATGACTAGCTCAGAGAAGTCTCAGATCTCCCTTTCCATAGGTCAGCAGTGCAGGTGCTTGTCCACTACCAAAACCTGCTGGTACATGTTTAAACGGATTTTTTTAAAATTTCAGGTCAAGCCCATTGACTTTTATTTTGCTTCCTCATTCTTGTAGGTCTAATTATTTGGGGAATCAGAAATCTAAGTGCATTTTAGAGAACTGCCAGATTACTGATAAATAAAAAGAACACATTGTTTCAAAGAGATGATTAATGATTTAACAAATGTATCTTATGCAATATATGGCCAATCAGTTATTCATTATCATAGCTCATGAAGCTTCTGTCAAGACATAAGAAGAAATGGATTTGACTTTTTGAGCTCTCCAGAAGATTTGAGGGACTATCTTGTCAACTGAAAGAAGCCTGTGTCTTGAGATGTTAGAGAATATCCTTCTTATTCGATTTCAACTAATTCATAAGGATCTCCCTGCTTTTATTTATATTCCTTGATCCGGGCTAATAATATAACTTTGATTCCTAAAGTTCCCCTTAAAAATTTGTTTCTCTAAACACTATTTTATAGACAATTGAAGTGTCACAAAACACATTTCTAAAAGCTGGATAAATGCACACTGCTCCTTTAGCTGAATTTTATAGCTATATAACAGTTATATCCCTTCATTTTCTCTTTTTTTTTTTCCCCCCAACTAGTCACGTGATGTTTTTGCTAGTGCATTGTTAACAAACTGCTTTTCTTACAATGCAGAAACTTCTGAATTAATATCCAGCCTTTGAGGGCTTTTGTTCTTCAGGTGGCAGATGTATAGGCCTTTTCCCCCTCCCTCTCCTTTCAGGGACATGAGATTCTCTTATGGTTATATCAAATAAATAAATCACAAAAGCATTTAATAAATCTACAATTTTTAAAATTTTGAGAATTTAAGATAGAGTTAGGTACTTCTGTGAAAATTAGCACCTAATATGTTATAACTGCTATGCAATAGCAACAAAAAATTTAACTCCTACTCTCATTACTTGTGGTGCTTCATATCCATGTCTCATTCTTCCAGCATTTGGACTCCATGGAAAGAGAGCCCAGAAATGTTTTTTGTTCCAAGACCTTATCTTGTATTTGCAGGTGCTAATATTTTAAAGGGAAAGCATCTGAGGTCCTTGTCATATAACATTAGCTGTAGATTACTTACAAATACAGGTATGAATTCAGACCCGCTGGCTATACAAATTTCTCTGTCTATTGTTGTCAAAGGTTTGCATGTGTCTCCAAGGAAAAGGCAGAAGTCGTGAAAACCAAGTTACTCCTTTTCCTTCAGATTTTTTGCCTTTCCTTACTCTTCTTCTCAACAACTGAGAGCTTCCAATCTTCATTACCGTATGTAACAACGAATTTGTTCTCCTCGTGAACGAAAGGACATCATGTTCTGACTTCATCTCTCAGCAAAAGGTTAAGAACCCTGGAAAAGTGAGGGCAATGGGTTACACATGAGTAACAAGAGTCTAGCATCTAATGCCTATTGCCTTTGCATCTCCCTGATCTTCTGTTCCCTCTTTCTTCCTTCATCTTCAATCTGACTGCATATCAAATGCTCATATATGTGATCCTCACATGCTTTTGAGGAGAAAAAAGGAAGTTAATCTCCAGCGCTTACTGTAAATGTAGTAAAAAGTAAAAAGATAAAGATAAGGAAAGAAAAAATTAGTTAAAAGATTAAAATATAAAGATACTAGTGGACCTCAGGACTGCTGATGAATAAGTATTACAGGCTATAAGAAGGAAGTAAGAGCCAGAATTTTTGGATTTTAATGAGCACAAAATATACCATGATTAGGGAAGGAAAAAACAGAATGTGCAGATTAAAACTGGATTATTTGCGGAGATACTATGTATGGAAGGAAGCAAGGAGATTAAGAATCATAGATTGCATTAATCCAGGACTAGAAAGGTGTTTTATAATTTGAGAGAATTGTATGGTGTTTCTTTTTGGAAGCAAATTTAAAGCATTACTACCAACCATGAATTAGCATGTTGGATACATCACACATATTTTAGCTAATAAACCTAGATATCACCTAGTAGGATACAAAATAAACACTTGTGTCAATTCTTTCTGAGCTTATGAATCTACTTCTGAGGAATTTTCATTGTACAAAAAGCCACGTGGTTACCAAGAATCTGAATAGGGTTTTGATTAATCTAACAAATATATGTATATTTTTAGCACTTTGAAGCTTTTACTGATTGCCAGTGAGCTTAGACGTTTCTTTTCACCAAAGGCATGTCACTGTTTTTAACCAGCAATGAGGCAGTCTAGAGGTTCATATAGAAGAAAATTGTACCATTAATGTTCAGGCTACCAAATTATGTTCAAGCTGTGAAGGATTCAGTGGAATTGAGAAAAAAAAAGTGCCTTCTATCACAAGCCTTCTTTATTTACTTTTATAATTGCAACTTTGTGACTTGGTATGTACATAACTTCATTATTTCCTTAACTTTGAGCATTTTAGAGTCTTAGATATAGCAAAGTATAAGCAGTAAAAATACCTCTAAATGACACAATCAATAGCTTGACTCTTGTATGTCATTCATATTTTTCTTTTCTTGCTTTCCACTCCTCCAATATGGAAGCTATTAACAAAGCTGTTCCCATTCAAAGTAATATATTTTAATTTGTTACCAAGCAGGCTTTCAATGAGGGGCTTATTTTTGTGCCACTTACAGAGTTGTCCACTTTGATATATAGAAGTGAATGGAAAAGGAACACAGAAAAGTTGCGATGGAAGAGATTTGAAGTTCTCCTGTAAGAACTCAGGCAATTAGAGATTAAAAATTCCCATCTTATTCCTGATACATAATGCACTGTATTTTCTGCTTACCTTAAGTATAAACAATCTTTTATAGCAGTCAAGCCAAGATTGATATATCACTCCTTTAAACTGGCAGAAAGCAACAAGGACCTGAAAGTGCTACTGAGGAATCTCACTTGTTAACACAGTCATTCAATTACCCTTCCTCCCACAATTTTTTAACCAGAAGATGCTATTCTTTACATTATTATTTATTTATTTTCTGAGTCAGAGGTATATTTTCATGATTTATTTATATAGCATACCAAACTTTAAATAAAACATGCATTCAAATTTCTGTCTCTAATGTGTCAGTTATGTGACTAATTCATTAGGTTTGTCACTGATTTATGAATTATACAAGTAACTTTTACGATATGAAGTTGATTTGGATCCATATTTCATACTTTGGAATGTAAATATCTGTTTTATTAATAGCTGTTTTTAAAGAATGAGCTTAGCAGTTAATGTACATACTTACCACTGAAAATACAGTGTGCCTCCAGCATACCATTGAAATACTGAGTTACGTACAAAGATTTCTATCTAAAGCCCTGTTTTAAAAAAAACAGATGTTCTTCTGCCTTACTAAGATGGATTCTTCTGTTTTTCTCTTGGAAAACAGGTGGGAGGATAGAGATGGAGAGACAATAATACTTGAGGTTCACACTGTCATCAGACAATCTGTGTAAGTTTTTTGCTACTACTGAGCCTGTCTGCGCATTAATGAAAGCATATCAGGCAATATTTTGGATCTCTAGGGTTGGAAAGTCATAATTCAATTACATCCCCACTTCAACTAGGTGAGAATAACTACAGCAACTCATGGATAAACCAGGTATCTAAGGATTATAGAAGCTAAGTGCTTAATGCACATGGGAGACAATACATTCCTTAAATTCAGCATTTTTCCATGAATGCTAGAATAAGTATATCTGCTTTTCAATGAGTTTGCACTTTTTTGCCTTCTAATTCACCCAGATGAGGTAAACCAGACGTCTTCTCATCCTCTGGAACTGGGCTGGAAGAGCACTTACATGGGTAGCATAGTAGGAAATGGGTGTTGACAGGCCAGTTTGCTGCTGCTGCAAAGAACAGACAATCTGAACTCTCTTGTCTCCTGATAAATACAATACCATGCTCAAAGAAGTATTCACCTAACTATTCCCATACTGGCATTAATGTAAAGTATTTTTAATAGAAATAATTTGAAGTTTGTTTCAGATATGATTGAAGTTGGTAAACAGGATTCAAGCCTTACTAGGAGAAAAACAGAATTTTCCCAAGTGCATAAGTCAAATGTTCTTCACAAAACAGTCTGAAAATTAAATTGTTATTAAAGTGAGCTAGCATCTACTTTCAGGTTTTAGAGTTTCTGTTTTACAGAAGGGAACATTCATAAAACAACATCTTCACTAATTCTTAAAAGTTTTTTCTGAGTAAGCAATAAAACCTTCTCTGCAAAGGTTACTTAAGATAAATGAGCATTTGAATGCTTATGCCATATGCATTTCATTGTGCCTGGAGATGGTTAATACATGGATCTGTGGGCTCCCCAAAAACCCCCAAACAGAACCAAAGCCCACAAAAGCACCTTGCTTTTAAGAACTCTAAAGATAGGATCACATAAATCTGGATGTACCCCATTCTGTAGTGATTTAATAAGAACTTATGGATTTGTTAAGCCAAGCAACAGTTAAACCAATTTTAAACTCCAAACTCTTTGTGAAGGTAGTGTAGAACTACATATTCCTGTAGCAATATAACAATACTTTGATAAGTATTCAGGAGCTTTGTTACTGCCTCTCTGAAAAAGACCTCCATCCAGGATTAGGTCTGTTGTTTTTATGCAAAATTGTGCTTTTTTTTTTGCAAATTACTCTGAATTATATCAGAACATTACGTGGGAGTATTCCCTCTCATCAGCAGGGAGCTGGAACTTGATGATCCGTAAGGTCAAAAACAACCTAAACCATTCAATGATTCTATAATATAGCTAACTGAATCAAGTTTCAAGACAATTGATTACACTACACTTATATATCACCCAACTGAGTCTTACTGATCCAGATAGGATTAGGTAGCCTCTTAGCAATTTTCCTTTAAGTCATCTGCTTTTTAAAAACCACATGAAATGAGGTGAAAAAGGAGCACCAGAACACATGACTGTACATACTATCATCACTTTACTAACAGCATCAAGAGGGGCAGGCCTTCTGAGGGAAAGATTTACACAGATAGACAGACAGACCAACAGCCACCCCCTGCCCCTCCCCACTTCTCCCCCAGAAACTTACAGTTAATTGACTAGTGGTGAGTTGGCAGAGTTGAGACCATAATTTCACATTCTTTACTATTTTGAAAATGCTGCAATCTCAGTGGGTTTATGTTTTGATTATGAATTATGTTCTTGATTATGAATATCTGTGTACCATTTGGCCTCTTATTCAGGGGCAGATATTTCTGATTTATACTGCTGTGGAAGGCTTCATGAATTGTTGGATTTATACATTTTAGCCCAGAATAACTTTTGTCCCAGTGACTGAGACCCACGTATAATGCTTAGGTAGCAGAGTAGGTCATCCAGTGTAAATTACAGGACTACAGAGCCATACTCTATGAATGTTTAAGAGATATATTTGTGTAGCTTTTCCTGCTATTGTTTTTCCCAAAGATCTACTATTTCCTTTATTAAACATACAAGAGATGCCATAAAATCTATTTGTTTGAATTTTAGATTCTAATGTCTTGAAGCTTTTAAGTCATTCAGCCAGAAGTGATTTCTTTCTGCATGCATGAAGCTTTCCTCACTAGAATTACTTTTCTGGAGATACAAAATCCATGACTGAATTGACCTTGAATTGTTTATCTCTACAGCAAAATTCCTTCTGAAACAAATTTATCAGGCCACAAGAAACCAAAGTGCAAAAAATATAAAGTGCTGAAATATATACAAAGCAACCTAAAAACTTGAATTCTTCTTTTAGACAAAATTAGGAATTAAGGTGAATTATAAATGCACTGTGTATTTATTTTTAAGTTTGTTAATTTTTTTCCTAGCAATATAAATATACAACAAATGCCACAGTTCTTATAGGAGAAAGTGGAAGGAAATATGTCTTTGTTTTTAGAGCCAAATGTAATATTTTCTAAAATCAAAAAAGTCCCAGTAGGCCGTGAACAATATTATGACAGTTAATAGACACAGGAACACAGAAAAATAGTGATGTAGATTTAAGTTTGGCCAGATACAAACTATATCCAGTTGGCTTTTTCACAAGGGTTAGGAGATATTCAGGGTGTCTTCAGTATATCTGGCTTCATTAAAAGAAGAACATGTGGCATGAATCTCAACTGGATACAAAATGTTAAGTCTTTTTTAGACTTTTTGCTCATGTTGAAGAACGACAAACCAACTAAGTATACTGGCTTGCTTGTGCCACTCAAAAAAGAGTGGAGGTACAGTGCATTATTACACCTTGAATTACTGTTCATACTGCTTCAGATGTATTATTGGGCTTTCAGACCTACAAAGTCATAAAATGTGGCAAATACTCGTATTTTTAGCTGGACATTACTACACAACTGTTATTGATGGGATGAAACTGGTAAGATTCATGAGCCAGAGTACAAGGTAATGAAACTATATTAAACCCAGAATTTTTAAAGAAAATAAGTGTAGCTTGCAGTTTTCACAAATTGAGTGTACCTTATTAATTCACCATTAGAAGTTCTTATGAAGCCTTTATTTTTATTTGCCAGTATGCTTGTTGTTATTATTACTGTTATTACTGCCAGAAACATATATATTCAAAACTCTCTCCTTCACAGTAAACTGGGCTACTATCAAAAATTAGCCACAGTTGAACTGCTTGGAAACTAAAGTAAGAAGACAGGTGACATTGTCTTAATCACTGGAACACAGCTAGAAAAGAAGTGGTTTAGGTCAGGTTAACTCTTTGAATACTTGACATTTTCAGTTAAAACAAACAACCAACTGTTATTTGAGCAATGAGATTGTTTAAAAGTTTTGTTTTCATTTAAAATGGAAAAAAAAATTGATATGCTTTTATATACACCGAGAAAATATCACTCACATTTTTAAAAGCTAGTGAGATTTACCCTCCACTCAATGTTTTTTGGGGGTTTTTTTTCTAGTCATAATGGTTTCCAGACTTTACCTTACTATTTCTGAATGATTGAATAAAACCATAGTATATGGAGTATTCTGCCCCCAACTCCAGTTTAATCAATACTCTAAAACCTTAAACTAAAAGACATCCAGTTTCTAGAATTTATTTTAATTCATAGGACTTCCCTAAATGGCAGCTTTTTCCTCCCTCTCCCTCTCTTAATCATAACTGACCTTCAGGAACTGCTGAGCTCTTCAGAGAAACTGTAAAAGGATAGGTCATTGCTTGCGGTATACATTTCAAGGCAGGGGAGGATGAGGGTAATACACCAGAGTAATTTAGCATGAGAGTATGTGATTTAGTACTTGCCCATGTGTGATGGCTCTTTGATATGTTAGGAATAAGGTCTACTACTGCAAATAGATTTTACATTGTTTTATTTTCTAGTGTTTTAAGTGAATCCTATAATTATACAGTAAGCACATTATGATATAAAAAAAATTACTCCTCTTCTGATGGAAGAAGGAATGGGAATACCAAACACTGTGGTGAAAAGTAGAGGAAGTCAAAGGAAGGGCTAAATATCTTTGAAGTGTCATCAGTATAATTTTAGGCTGAGTGGTACGGGAGTATAAATTCAAGGGTACCAACAGAACTACAGTCTAATGTCCCAAGGTAATTAGCAATACCCAGGTTCTGTTTCAGGTAGCAGTTAAATAAAAAAAAAATATTGTTCTGCTAAGATGCAAGAATAACTTCTGAAGTAGAAAAATGTGGGCTAATTCTCCTTTTTTTTTTTTTT
>VXBI01011766.1:80949-122234 GCA_013397375.1 Toxostoma redivivum
CTCTCCTTATCCAGGTCATTTTGGATTCAGTATCAGCCTCCAGCTATACCACTAGTGTCTGGCCTCAAGCTGGACTTTGTGACTCTGTTCTTTTACTTGGCAGTCCTGTTTTAAATCCATCTCACTATCCATTTATCTAACTGATACTTGTTTATGAGGATGTTATCAAAGACAATGTTGAAAGCCTTGATACAGTCAAGGCCATACAACAACCATATCCACATAGCTACTCATCACCTTAGCAGATATTCATCACTCTTTTGCTTATCAGATGCTAATTTTATAAAACTCACAGAATAAAATTTTGTGTGAAGTCTAGTACCTCTAAATTCATTGTGCTGGGCAACAAATATTTGATTGATTTCACTTGTGATGAACATGCTGAAAACCTTATGGTAGTTGGGGCTTTGCAGGACCAGGCACTGCCACAGAATAAACCTATTCTCGAAGGGTAAAACAATTACTGGTACCATACTTTTCAACTGTGTAACACTGTGGAATTTCACGGAAGTGTAACATCCATCTTCCATAAGTTAATTTTTGTACTCTGGAGTATCTGATGTGTGGAAAGAGCGAAATTTAAAAAAGAACAGAAATCTAGAGACAGTTACAAATCAAAGTGATGTGGTGGTGTCATCAAACTAAACTGCCATTAGGTTTTACTTTGACATTAGCCTGTTTATGTTGCCAAGGTTAAAAAAATAAAGAGTAGGTGTTTATCACTGTAGGTGCTAGGTATTACTTGACAGCTGAGACATGAGAGTTTAAATCTATTCACACTGAATTCAGCAGGAATTTTGCCAATGGTTTTAATGGAGTAAGGGGTTGGCCTTCATTTATAAAGAAAATCACAGAGCCTGCAGTGCTAGTACAAGAATTGCAAGGAGGTATAATTTATAAAGGAGATTTGTTAAAACATAGGACATAATCTTACAAATCTAGCAAGAGCATAATTCTTTTGACGGTTAATAAATTAGAACAGGGACGCCTATGGTTCATAAGTAAATAACATTATAAAGTAAAAAGGACATAATAAAGGGATACAAAAGTTTGCACAGAACATAGAAGCACTCAAATTTTAGAATGTGGGTTGAATACATATGCATTAAAGCATTACAGCCCAGGTTTAAAACAAAATTAAAAACATAATAAAGAGGCAGATTTGCAGGTGATTCCAGTAACAAAAAACAACAAACACAACAAAACAAAACAAAACAAAACAAGATCCAAACACAAAACCCCCCACAAAAAACCAACAAAAACAAACAAACAAAAAAACCCACAAACAAACAAACAAAAAGTATAATTTGTGTTTAAATGGTTATTTCTGGACACACTCATGAGCATCAGAAGATGGAAATTTGATAAATCAAACCAACAAGTAATGAATTCTTGAAAATAATCGTGTGCATAAAATAATTACCTGATATTTGTTAATATACAAGTAGGTGCTTTCTATGGCCTGCTACTGACCTGCTATTTTCAAAATTAGCATAGGTGCTAAAACTGCAAACTGGAGATTTTCTTATGGAGTCATCATGTAAGTTTTAAGAGCTCTTCCTTTTACCAAACATCTCATAGGCTGAGAAGTGTTTAGCTATAAACCAGTGCCCAAAAAAACAAATTAATTCTTTTTTTTACTTTCTTGAAGACATTAGTGATACTTGAGATGAAATGAAAACACACAACCCCTCAAAAAAATAGGTCATCTGTGACAGCATAGATGTAATTTGGAATAATAATAAAGAAACAATGCTGTAAAAAGTATGCAGTGCACTAGCGTGCCGCTGCTAGTGTCACTCTTCTGCACAAAACAGTCACTTGGAATTTCACAGTGACAGAGGGGTTGGAGTCTGTATGCAACTAGGAGGCTTTGTACAGATGAGCAGTCCTTTTATAGTCTAGATATTGCAGGACAGCAGTACAATACATACAAGCCAAGTAATTGTGAAAAAATATTAAATAAAACTTTTATACAGATGCAAATAAGACTGAGCACAAAAAATATTGGAAGTTTTTTACTCATTATCAGAAATAAAGTGCCTCTATTGTGGTTCATCAAATAAAAACTAACAAGAACAAGTAAAAGTAAAGTTGCTTTTTGCTGTTTTTATCACCATCATTACACATGATGACAAAAAATATTACTATTAAAAATAGGAGTATGTGTATGCCATTGTGATTGGTGATGTCCACACAAAGTGCTGGCATTTGATATCTATATCTGGACGCACCGTTCCTGCCTTAGCCCATTTATTGGGGGTGGAACTTCCAGCTTCCTATTGCAGGGCAAATCATATCCTTTTCAGGGGTGTGAGGTGCTTTGGAGGCAATTACTGTCATATTGTAGGATTGGATCTCCATCCTCATACTCACTTGAGTGGGCCATTCAGTTTAGTGGGGCAATTTTTGTGTCTCCATGAGGCAAGCAATTTAATAACCATGGATGCAAATAACGGCAGAGGTACTCAGTGCCTTCATAGCCTCAGTCCTACCAGCAAAGACTGGTGAAGAGATTCATGGAGAAGAAAGTGTATGTAGATCAAGCCAGAGTTTACTTGGGTGAACTTGACCCATAGTGTGTCCATGGACAAGCTTTTTCAAAGGTTTCTCAGAGAGCTGATCAATATCTTCATAGGGCTGCTCTTTAGCATCTTTTAAAAAAAGAAAATTGGAGGATGTGTGAGATGATTGAAGGGAAAAAAAATATTAGACTTCTGTGTTGGTTTTGCACAGCCTGGTTTTTGGTAGTGGAGGGGCCACAGAAGTGGCTTCTGTAAGAAGCTGCTGAAACTTCCACCATGTCTGGCAGAGCTGAGCCCTGATGGCTCTGAAGATGGACATGTGCTGGCTAAAGCTGGGCCAAGGAGAGAGGCTGGTAATGCCTCTGTGATAACATTTTTAGGAAGAAAATCAAAACACTAGGAGGATACAGGTTTTATTCTTCTACCCAGAGAACAGGAGGAGATGAGAACATGGGAAGGAAACAACAAGGCAACACCAAGGAGAAGAAGGGGCAGGAGCTGCTCCAGGTGCTGGAGCCAAGATTCCTCTGCAGGCTGTGGTGAGGCCATGGTGAAGCAGCTGTGCCCTGCAGCCCTTGGGAGATGCAGAGATCCATCCACAGCCTGTGGGGATCCATGGGGGTGCAGAGATCCACCCATAGTCCATGGGGGAAGATGGCTGGAGGAGGCTATGTGGGAGACCTGGTGGAGAGTCCCTTGCTTCCAGGCTGGAGCAGCCTGTCTGTCCTTGGAGCACAGCACCGTGTGGAAGAATGACCCAAGCCACAGTAGTTTTGGGAAGATTGTGTGCTCGTGGGAGGGACTCACATTGCAGCAGCTTTGGTAGAACTGCTGCTCATGAGATGGGACACACGCTGGAGAATTTAATGGAGAACAGTCTCCAGTGGAAGGCACCTCATGGCCTCACAGGGGATGGACTCCTCTCCTGGAACAGTGGAAGATCTCAGGTGATAAACTGACCAAACACCTGCCCCCTGTCTCCTTGAGCTTTTGGTGGGAAGAAGGGAAGAATTGGAGGAAGAAGAGTTTTTTTAAGGGTTTATTTTGCTTCTCATCATTCTCCTCTGATTTTGTTGGCAATAAATTCTTTGTACTTCTAAGTTTTGCCCTTGGAGTGTTTTCTCCTGGTCCTGATCTCTTGAACCCTTCGTTAATTTTTCTCTGCCTAGCTGTGGCAGGGGAGGGCGAGTAAGCAACTTTTGTGGATGTCTGGTGTTTGGACAGTGTCAAACCTTGACAACTTTTAACAAAAAGTACTGAAATTGCTATCTGAGGAAGTACAAACTAGTCAACCAACTTTGATACTAGGCTAGTGTAGTGGTTTTGGTTCACCAGTCTGAGTCACAGCACCAGTTAATATAGTGGGTTGAGCATTGGCTAAATGCCAGTACACTCACTAAAATTATTTACTCATTTTCTGCTGTGAGATAAGGATTAGGAGAAGAGCAAAAGCAGGCTCAAAACTTTTAAGAATATAAAAAAAACTTTTATTATCAGACCTAAAAGTATAGTAAGAATCAGAATAAACCTTCAGAACACTTCTTCTCTCTCCACCTCCTCTTTCCCACTGACAACATAAAGAGACAAAATCTGGGACTTTCAGGCAGTTTACCACCTCTAAAATAATTTTCTTTCTGCAGTTCACTTGGGGAGAGGAGTCTCTCCTGCCATGCCACAGAGACTTTTCCACAAGAAACAGTTCTCTCATGGTTTTAATTTTCACAAATAGCAGCCACCTGGAAATCTGCAATCGTGAAGTTCGTTCCTCCCACAGTTTGGTAGTTTTCCCACAACTACCACCATGGGTCATCTCAGCTTATTGGGGTGCAATTATAAGGATGAGTTGTTCTAGCATAGAGACAGAAGTTCTCTTCATCTCTGGGAAACAGAGGTCTTCTTCTATTGCTGGAGCAAGGGTTCTCTTCTCTCTTGTCTCTCTACTCAAGCTTTTCATCAAATCACAGCTATTTCAACATCTGCTTGCTTCAGCACTGGTACCTCTGCTCATGGTTGTGGTTAGAACACTACATCCCCCCAGTGCATTCCATAAGTTACAGGGAAATAGAGCCTGATGTATCGATTATATCTTCACCATAGCTTTACAAGAGAATTTCACCCCATTAGGGGAGAAATGGGTATCCTTTACCTCAGCAAGGCTTTTGACAGTCTTCCAAAGTACTCTGTCCAAGTTAGGATGATACAGTCTGAATGGGAGAAAAGACAGATGTGTACAAAACTCTTTGGATTGTTAGGCTTAGCAGGTTGAGTTTAAATGAGTTGTACTCTACCAGGTTTCTGGTAACAAGTTGGACAACAAAGGGACTGACCCTGCTTAGTACCTTGATTGTTAACATGGAGGAGTTTATGGAATGCTTGCATGTAAAGTATTCTGTAAACAGCAGACATGGGGATACCAGTTGATATGCTTGAAGGCTGGCTGTTGTCCAGAGGGACCTGGAGAAGCTGGAGGGATGGATTGACATGAAATTAATTATATTCAACAAAGACAAATGCAAACTCATACACCTGGGAAGGAATATATCCTTTTATAACTGTACATGCTGGAGACTCACTGCCTGACAAGCAGCTCTTCTGTAACAGGCTTGTAGGATGTGGTGGATGGTAGGAGCCTGTGGTATGTCCAGGAAGCAGAGAAGGCTGACAACAACTCTGTTGTTAGTGGGTTGATAGTGGGTTTCTACAGACTAGGGACCATTTAGCTTAGAGAAGAGGCTTTAGGGGAACCTAACAGCAGCTCTTTGGCTCTTACAGGCAATTGAGGAGGCAGCAGCCAGTCTGTTCACAGTAGGTTATGGGGAAAGGCTGAGAAGCACTGTGCAAGTGCTGAAACAAGAGACACTCAGACTGGATCATCCAGAGGACAGTTAAGCAGCAGAGCAAAGCAGGCCAGAATTTATGTTGCCAATCTAGTCTGACCTTATATCCAGGACAACTAGAGGGAGATTGAACTGGACATGTCCTCAGGTTTCCATCAGCCTGAGTTGCATCCATGTTCCTAAACAATGGTCTTGTTTTATATTTGTGCTGGTAGGGACATGTAAAACCAGGGGCAGCTAGATTATAAAAACAGTAGAGGAGCAGTCAATGGGGCAGTCAAGTTGAAGATGCCATTTCAAGAACCCTTACAACACAGCCTCCCCTTGCCACTGCGTAGTGACTGATTGTCCTGTCTGCTTTGACTACTTACATAAATGCAGCCTTGTGTCAACACCACAGTAAATTAGTTTTGCTTTCAACAAACACTCACAGTATCTGTACAATGGCAGTATGAAGTAGTTTAATCAATTTAGTCATTAAGTCAGTTCTGTATGAGAATTTGAGAGAGGTTTTGGCATAAAAAAGCAGCTTTATATTTCTTAATATTTTCTTCTTCTGTCATGGTCAGAAGCTCAAATTCATATTTGTGGTTTTGGTATTACATTATTTGTTAGTGTAACGTGTGGAGGAAGGTTATGTGCATATATGTCTTTAACAGTTTATTCTTGTTGATAATTAATATTGTAATTTTCAGATTCAGAATAAGGTTAAGGAAAAAACTATACTGAAAAAACTAGTACTTAAAAGTTGGTATGAAATTTTAAGTATTAGAATTTTTGGTTTTGTTTTGGGAAAAAAGAGGTTCTAGCCCTTTAGAATTTGAAAACAAACTTATAAGTGTCTGAGTCCCACAGAGAAATCTAGATATTCCTTTAAATTTTGAAAGGTCCAATGTATTTCTGACATCTTTATAAAAATTTAGAATGTGATGGCAGAGCTCCAGTCAAAAGTAGTTTGAAAAGTATCAAGAAAACCTTCATAGTACCTGCAAAGGAGACACTTAAATTGTTTCATACTGCATGTCTAGAAACGTAAGGGGGAATGACATTTCTGTAGTTTCTGATTCCATATTTATCTTGGCATTCAAAAGCTAAGGTAGGAAGACAGCAAATATAAGTTCTGATTGCAACTGGGCAATAATCAATTCCCTCACAGGGGAGAAATGGCCTGTTCCAGCTTTTAAATATTGCATTGAGGCAAGCGTTTTCATTGCCTTCTCCTACTGAGGATTGTCTTATGCATGTAACTCTTGTTAATGCTTCTGCACACATGCACATTTAAAACTATTTTTTCAGAAAGCAGATGCTCTAAAATCCATTTGAATCCAACTGCTGACAATATGAAACTAAAAAAATAGAATAAACTTTTGGGTCTAATGTCTTTTCCTTAATCTAATGTCTTTTTCTACCCTCTCCAAACTTTCCTTTTTTTTTTTTTTTTTTTTTTTTTTTTGTCAGGGTACCTGCACGTCCTCTGATCCATTAAAAACAATCTGATTAATTTTCCATTACAAAAGGTAAAAGCTATTTGTATTTCCGGTCTGTTTTAACTGTATGTAACTTAGTTGCCTGAGACATAATCTGTTAAATGATTTCTGAGCATGAAAAGCAGGCTGATATCTAGCACTGTCATGGCACTCCAGACCCCTTAGGACTTGTGCATTTCCATCCAGGCGAAATAACAAGTACCCAAAGTTAAAAACAGACAATCTAACGATTTCCTAGCTTGTTTGATTTCAGTATCTCCAGGAATGAACTTGAACAAGCAGCTAAAAAGGTGGATGGGAACAAAAAAAAAAGTATAAAAGGGTTTGTCATCATAAAAGGTGAGTGAAATAGAGTGGATGTTTCCTGCTGTTTCTTGTGCAATTTCAACTGACCATTTGCCCTAGCACAAATGGATGTGGGGACTGCCCTAACAGAAATTATTTTGGATCCTATTACACAATAAATTAGATAGTGTCTTGGACATCTGGGTCTAAGCTAACTTTTCTTTTCCTCAGAGGTGTTTGAAGACCTCTCCAGTAATGTTGAATAAAAATTAAGTTCCTACACAGTCTTCCATTCTGCACCTCTGAGATCCTTCTTCACGTAACTGTGACCTCTCATGTCCTCTCTTATTGTTTCAGGGTGTAACCATCTCTACATTTCTACAGAGGATTCTCCTTCCAGACTTCAGCTACTGAGGAATAAAAGACGATGTGCTGTGACCTTTTATACTAGCACTTCACAGTCCCACGTGACTTGCAATTACATTTTCTCTTTTTGGCATGTGTTGCCCCTCAAGGCCTTATACAGCTGATGATCTGTGGCAGGTCTCTCCTGAGTATCAGAAACAAGATTGCCCAGATGAACAGCAGTTGCACATTCAAGTACAGAATTCTTTCTCATGCAAAAAGCTGTAAGAATTCTTCCTGGAAAAGTAAAAGAAACGTACAGTAAGGCATTAGTAACATAAGTACTGTGTTTTCAGTTGAAAACCCATTCTACTCCTACTTTGACAGTATACATTCATAACCCATACTTATTAAACATCTGTGGAAGCCAGTCATTCAGTGATCTAAGAAAAAAAGACATGGGGAGCAGCATATACAATGAAAGGTGTGGAGATTAATGTATTTCTCTTGCTAAGAAAAATATTTCTTATTAGAAGTGAGTGGACTTCTAGAATTGAAATAAACATATCTGAGAGAAGATAGATACTCAAATCTGGAGAAAAGGGATATACTGATCTACCTTGAGAATATCTAGAAGTTATATTCATTTTTTATATTCATTTATGAACATGTTTATTAATAAACCTTCAAGTCAGTTTAGTAATAAAATTTGAATGAGCATCTTGGTCTTGTGATTTTCCTTTCATTCCTGTTTTGTGAATTTGGCAGTATTGGGAGGAAAAAACTCTGTGCAAAAAGCAAGGAGTTTGCTCTAACTGCCCTAGGAGGTGAATGAGTTTCAGAAACCTCACAAAAGAAGAGCTTTAAGAAGGATGGCTGTTAACACTCTAAGAAATTAAAACACTGCTTCTCTTAGAACTTTTACATTCAGAAAAGATATCCTCCCCCATTGCCCCACTTATGTGGATCTGTGGATAAAAAGTTTTGCCTCGCCATTATTCAACTTGCAATTGCATTGTCATCTGGGGCTTGTGATCTTTTATTATGAGACCAAACAAGTTCTCAGTGTGTTATAAAGCACATTTTAAAAAACTGTTTATCAACAGTTTCCATCTTCATGAAGGAAAGTAAGAAATGCCTACAAATCTTTCTAAAGAATAATTTCTATTTTGTTTATTTTTCTTGCCACATCTTTGTGCTCAATTTGACTTGTTTGGAAACAAATCTAGACCAAAACTAGAGTTCACTGCAATATTTTAAGAAAAAGGGAGACATTCATGTCTACTTTATAGAGCTTTTGTGAAAATTATATTACATGGTAGATCTGCAAGTGTGGAAAAGCAGAAGTCTGGAATCACTACAAAAATTAGGTGAAAAATATTTGCTGAAAAAGCAGGTTGCTTTTAGAAATATCATTTGATCTTCATTTTTGACCATTATTTTTTAAAAACATGGCCCCGTTAGACAATCTTCAACACTTATCTAGTCTTCAGTGTCATTCTTGTGCAGACAAAAATATGTATACAAGGAGTGCTTATTTATTTCTTAGACATAGGAAGAAATATAGCCTTTGAAGAAGTCTTTGATAAATTAACAACAACAGCAAAAAAATCCATAAGAAATCTGTATCCTGAAAATCCCCAGAAAACACACGCCTACTTTGCTTTCCTCACTATATTCTATAGTATTGAAAAATTCCTTCACTTTTTAGTATTTTTATTTTATTTTACTTGATTCACTTGATTATTAAAAAACATTGTCCCAAATCTGTGATTTGGATGGCAATAGAACCTTCATTTGCGTGCAACTTTTTAGGTTGCCTAGCATGCAAATACCAGGGGCTGAAAACAGAAACTTAGAAAATGCATGTTACATGATGTTTAAAATAGTGTTAGAGAGCATATGAATATTTTTGGTGAAAGCTACTAGAGTACTCTGATCAGGCAAAAACTTGGAATATAATGACTAACATGATGAATCCACCCTGTACATGGTAAATTGGAAATTACCTGGAGCTGTGATATTACTGGATCTGCTTAACAGCTTATGAAAAAGTTGGGGTGAGCAAAAAAGCTGAACATAATATAAGAACAGAGATAAAGCCGTTTCAGTGAAAACTGGCATCAAATTAGTAGAAAAATCGACCTTTGATAATGACAATCTTTTACCTTAATGTGAACTTCCAGCTGGCTAGGGAGGCCTGTTTATGAAAAAATGAGCAATCCCTGAAGAAAAACAAATGAAATTATAGGAAGCCACTTCTTACCAGTTTGGACTAGTTCTGTATTTTCTGCTGAAGTGATCAATTTTCTATTATTCAAGTTATCAAATTATCTCCTCAGAGATTTTCAATTTCTTTGCAGCTGGTGGGTGCTTGGATAAAACAGAGGATAGAATTCAGCTCACATTTTTGAAGGGCGTTAGTATCTTTCAGGATAAAGAATTCAATGTAAATGTAAGATTATTATGTGGAAGAAGTGCTGTGAACTCAGAAAGCAATTAAAAAAGACAATGTAGAAATTATTATCAGGTTCATGAACAGAATAATGAAGGCTAATGCATCTTTTACAGGAATTGAAAAATGCAAATGAATAACAATGTTTATTTATAAACTATTATCAGTGTAGGCTGTGATGTGTTTGGAGATATAGAATATTTTAAAATGAAAGACAAAATTGCTGGAGCATCTAAAAGAAAAAAAATCTACTAAATCCTGAATTCTAAGGTTATCATTGGGAATCTGTAGGGTTAATAGACAGTCAAGGAAATAAATAATATCTGTTTATGCAAAAGCTTTTAGTTGGCTTAAATATTAACGTGATATATTTCTTATATCGTATATAAAATTGTATAAATTTTAGGAGAATAAAATGGAAATAAAATCACCTGTATTATGTTCTCAGTGCTAATATTATTCTGAATGAGCCACCAGGAGAGATTTATCTGAGCTCAGCAATGTCATTGTACCTGATATGGCTATAAAGATATTAAATGAAAGCTACACCTGTACTTTGGCAAATCTGTGCATACAAACTAATTTCTCTTTGAATTTTGTGAAACCTGATACTACTGAATTATATTAAAAATCAGAACACTTCTGCACAGTATCTTTGTCCTCTACACCTCCAACAGATATGTGTGTGGAAGGTAGAAGTATTCATCAAGGAGTGGTGGTAGATGTAATTTTTATATATTCTTTTCCCTGTGAATTTTAATTTTCTAAAATAATTTCTATTGATTGTGTGCTTAGACCCTTAAAATTATCTCACTCAAAATGAGCAATTCTATATAGAAAGTTTTGCTGGTTTGGACTAGCGTGGACTTGCTTGTCTTCATACTAGGAGCTTTGGCGCTGCGTTTTGGATTTATGCTGAAAAGAGTACAGGGATGTTTGTATTTCTGCTGAGCAGTGCTTACACAGAGTAGGTTGGAGGTTCACAAGCAGTTGGGAGAGGACAGTTGGCCCCAAGTGACCAAAGAGATATTTCATACCTATGGCATTATGCTCAGCACATAAACTGGGAGGAGAAGGAAAAGAGGGATATTTGAAACTATGCCTTTTGTCTTCCCAAGTCACTCATGATGGAGCCCTGCTTTTCTGGGGTTAGCTGGACACCTGCCTGCTCATGGGAGGGGTGGTGAATGAATGAAGTGTTTTTATTTGCTTGCATGCAAGACTTCTGCTTTGCCTATCTTTGAGGTTCCTTCCATCCCAGGCGATTTTATCATTCTGTTTCAATGATTCAGTCTGATACACTATGGCTTGGATAACTGACCTACTAAATGGGCAAAAAGACTGGGGGTTTTGATGACAGAGGGTCGTTGTTGTCATGCTCTATCTGGAGGCCAGTTACAGGGAATTTCTTGGGGATCTGTCTTGAACCTCTTCCATTCAATGTGTTCTATTCATCTGTAGTTGTGTCCTCACAAAATTTGTGCTTGAACCAAACTAGGATGTGGTTAAAAACAGCTCTTAAAGGTCCATGGACAACTTGAAGGAATGGACGAAAAGGAATGCTGTTAAATTAAACAAGGATAAATGTAAATGTCTGTGACAGGCATGGACTAACCCCTTTGAATGGTACAAAGACTAGCCCTTTGTGTTGCCTAAGTGGTAACTGACTGACGAAAAACTGTTGAAAAGGCTCTGGAAATAGCAATGGACAGAAACCTGATCAGAAACATAGGCAGTAAGTAGGCTGAGGAGGTGCTCATTTTCCTTGTTCATTTCTTGACACAGTAGATCATCTCTAGAGTACCATATACAGTTTTACAGCTGTCATTCAGATTATTTGTGTCTTGGAAGAAGTTTAATTTACTTGAAGTAAATTTAAACAGGTGACTACAAAATCTCAAAGAATAATGCCTCTTTTGTTTTAATTAAGTAATTAGCAGCTTTTTAAATGTAATCCGTCTCTCTCTGTATCTCCTGTTGCCTTACTCCATGGTACTTGCAGATTGTCAGTGCTTTTTTGATTTATACTTACCACTGTTAATGGAAAATAATAGACACAAGGAACAGAAGAATGAAATCTCAAACTAAATACTAAGAAATAAAATAAAATAAACCAAAACAAACAAAAAACAAAAAAAATCCCATAAATATCTTAATTTTGGTGAGATATTTAGGTCATATTTTTATTGGCCTTATTTTTCAAGTAATTTTGCGGTGCATACTAAGGAATAAGAATTTAGTGGGAACTCAGGTTTATATTTGTGCCACCAGCCTATTTCAATAGGGAATAATTACCCAAATCCAGACAGTTCAACTAAAGCCTAAGGTTGGCTAAAACTGACCAGAGGAAATCATGTGAACCATTGTAGAGCTGCCAGAATATGTCAGGATGTGCTCAAGTACATAAAGCAGTTGCTGATAGCAAATTTTAATCACAATGATATTCATTGCAATAAAAAGGATAAATTGTTTAAAAAGTTGCACATCTTCAAAAGCTGCTAAGAATGTTTTTTCACTGTTTTAATATGAAACCAAGATCAAACAAAACATTCAAACTTGAGATAATATAAGCATGGTAAACGAAATTGCAAAGGTGATGGAATAAAAGCATGATGTATGAAAACGAATATTCATAAAGAGGAACAGTGAATGAACTTAGCATATCTTAACAAAGCAGGTAAAGCAAACAAAATATCCTTCTAAACCAGTCTTACCAGGAAACATCAATACAAAAGTTTAGGTTCTTCTTAAGTCTAAGTTTCCCAAACAATGGAGAAGGTCTATGGACTGTTCTTTAATTGGAGTACCTCTTCAAGGTGGGCTCCATGTCTAACAGGAGCCAACATTGTGCTGTTGTGGCAAAGAAGGCTAACAGTATACTGGCCTGCAATAGGAAAAGTGTTGACTGTGGCCAAGGAAGATGATCCTTCCCCTCTACTCAGCTCTAAGATGATAAAGGGACTGGACCATCTCCTCTGAGCAAAGTTTCAGATAGCTGGGCTGTTCAGGCTGGAGAAGTGGAGATTCAGGGGAAATATTGTCAATATGTGCAAATACTTGAAGAGGGGGTGCAAAGAAGACAGCACCAGGCTCTTTCCAGCAGTGCCTAGTGACCGGACAGGAGACAATGCCTGAAACACAGGAAATTCCATCTCAATGTCAGAAAGCAATTTTTCACTGGAAGGGTGACTGAGCACTAGCACAGGTTTCCCAAAGCAGTTGAGAAATCTCTTACCTTAGAGATATTCAAAAGGCATCTAGACTGTGTCCTGGACAACATTTTCTAGGTGATCTTCCTTGTGCAGGGGTGGTTGGAGAAGATCATGTTCATCAGCCCTTTCCAACTTCATCCATCCTATGATTCTGTGATAAAAGCAGTGAATTAGTAATAAAAATCAATTGCCTTTCTAAAGAAATAGAAAACTTTATAATTTTGGCACAATTATATACAATTTTACTTGAAATTTTTTTGCAGATATTTTTTTTTGTTGTTGTTTAGCTATTTATTTATTTATTTATTTATTTATTAGTTCCTTTTACAAGGCTACTCACTTAGAGAAAGAACCTACCTCAAGAAAATATTAAGATTTTTTTCAGTATTTGCTTTTTTTTTTTTTTTTTTAGAGATGGATATACTTTGGTGCAGAGATCATTATAAAGACATTTGAACATCTCAGTGGAACTGTGAGTGGCATCATTCATCTTAGTAAATGATGTATCATAAAGGAGGCATATATAAATAGGTGTAAATCTTTAGACATGTTTTGTGAAGAACAGTGTTAGCCTTTATCTGAGATTCTAAATTCAAGACCTTCCTGGAAACTAGTGTTAAGTGTAAAAAGACTATTGCCATATTTGATTAGAATTGAAAGATTTTCTTCTCACAGACATATGAGTTAATTTAAAATAAGATTTTTAAATTGCTTTGGTTTTATGCAAATAAGATTAGTTCACATTAGATTAAATGTTTAGTATTATAAATAGCAGGAAAATACATTTTCTGTATTTGTACAGAAAATAATGGAAGTATGCTGTTACAAATATCAAATTTTTGGCTCCTTATCCCTACCAAAATCTGCTGTAAAAGTCTAGATTCTGTCCTAAAAAATGCTTATAATTTCTTCAGGCCAAGGGCCTGATAACTGAATACTTTTAATGGATGAAATTTTTACTAATTAATTCCCTCCTGCAATTCTAATTTAGCTCCTTATATTATGCAACACAGTGATTTAGTGCAGCTGTACTAAAGAAGCAGTTCACAAGGAGTGATCCTTGTGTATAAAAATTACATCTTCAAATGTGCCTATGTCTTGTATGTGAGTTTAGCATAACACCAACACAATTCAATTAAAAATCACAATGGCTTTATCATTGTGCTTAGATCAAAGAACAAATAGCTGTAGGGAATTAGATTAAAAATTACTGATGGAACATACTGGTAGTATCTGTTGTTTAATATAGAGTGGTTTATTTTAATTTATATTTTGGTCTATATTCCTCTATTTGTCTACACAGTAGTGTTTCTGAGTGATTAATAACTACTGATAGTATTCAGGCTTGCCTAACAGTGTGAAACTCAACTGCAGAAGCATGTGTCTGTATTTCTACTTCTCCCTTGGTCTTGCAGATACTATGGCTGAAGGTGTTATCACACGGTTTCTAGTACTTCAAAAATGTTTCATGTATGATTCATTTTTGATTCCCTGTGAAGTGACAGGGAGTGTGTTGACTCAGGCTAGCCAGCGCAAGATGCCAGTATTAGAAGCATAGAGCATTTTGGGTTGGGAGGAGTCTGTAATTAGCTTGTCCAACTCCCCTGCTATGGGCAGGAACTCCTTCCACTAGACCAGATTGCTCAGAGTCTGAGCCAGACAGAACATGAACATTTCCAGTGATGGGGCATCCACAGCTTCTCTGGGTAGTCTGTTTCACTGTCTCACTATCAGCATAGTAAAAAATATCTTCCTTATGCTCAATCTAAAACAGTGCTTTTAATTTTAAAACTATTGCCCCTTTTCCTGTCACTACAGGCCTTTGTAAAAAGTCTCTCTCCATCTTTCTTATATAGCTTCTTTAAGGGTGTAATTATTGTTACAAGGTCTTTCTCCAGACTGAACAACCTCAATAATTTCATCACCTGTAGGGGGCCTACAAAAAAGTCAGTGAGGGCTTTTTTACAAGGGCCTGTAGTGGAGGGTCATGTCTTCAACCAAAAGAAGGTAGATTTAGGTCCAGTGATACTTATTTTCTAGTTGCATATTACTGGATTAAGAAGAAACTCTTGATATATTTCAAGAGTCTCCTGGATGGCTTTTGTCTTGGTGTGCTGCTTTTCCAGCAGATGTCAGGATGGCTGAAGTCCCTCAACAAGATCAGAGCCTGAGTGTGTTTCTTCCTGACATAAGAATACTACATCACCATACTCCCTTTCAATACACAGCATGCAATAAACACCAGCTAGATTTCCTTTGTTAGCTTGGCCTTCAAATTTTACCTATAATCCATCCATTGCTGCTTTTCAAAGGCAGCTTTGTGCATTCAATCCATGGTTTACAGACAAGGCAGCATCTCTACTTCTCCTTCCTTGCTTGTTGCCTCTGAATGGTATATAGCAATTTTTGTTACCCATGTGTCTTGGTTTAAGCCCAACACTACACAACCTCCTACTCACACTCTGACCCCAGTGGAATGCAGACAAGAATCAGAAGTAAGACTTGTAGGTTGAGATACAGTTTAGTAATTGAAAAAATGTAAAATATAATAATAATGATGATGATGATGACGATGATGATGATGATTGATGATAATGGTGATGATGGTAATTAATCAGTGAAAAAAAAATAGAGAAAACCCAAAGAAAACAAGTGATGCACAATACAGTTGCTCACTACCTGCTGGACTCATGCCAAACCCCCATAGTGCACCGTGACTAGCCGCTGTTTCAGGTAACTACCTCAGTTTAGATACTGGGAATGATATTCTGCAGAATGTGTCGCCTGCCCTGATCATGCTCCATTCCAGCATTTTGTGCACTCCCTTACTGGCAGAGCACAAGTCACTGAAAAATCCCTGACTAAAGGTAAGTAATGCTTAACAACAATCAAAACATTTATGCATTTTCAATGGTATTCCTATACTGAATCAAAAACACAGCACTGTATCAGCTATTAAGAATAAAACTCTAACCCATTTGAAATTAGGACACCATGCTATGTGCATTGGTTCAGAGATATGTTTAGAGAAATACACCATATTTGAGCCCCTGGCTGCACTCTGAGCCACTAAGTCATTCACTCAGTCTCTCTCTCCAGCAGGACAAGCAGTGAAAATAAAATGGGCAAGATCATGAGTCATGGTACAGACAGACAGATCACCCATTACTGTCACAGGCAAACCAGACTTGACTTCAGGAAAATTAATTTAACTTCCAATTAACATGAGAATAAGACTGTGAGAAATAAAATCTAAATTAAAACCACCTTCACCTTCTCCCTCCTTTCTTTTCAAACTCAGCTTAAGTCATGACTCTTCTTTGTCCTCCCGAACATAAACAGTGCTACAGTCCATCTCCACTGTTTCCTCCTTCTCACGCTTTTCTCCTGCTGTAATGTTGTGGCTCCTCAACAGAATACAGTCCTTCACAAATGTCTCCAATTTGGATCTTAGATTGTGGTTCTTCAGGAAGAGTGTGGGTCCCCCATGGACCAAATTTTCTGACAGAAAAACTGCTTCTCTGTGGGCTTCTCCATGGACTACTATTCCTGCCAGGAGTCTGCTTCAGCTTGAGCTCAGGCTGCAACTTCTTTCAGGACACCTATACTTGCTCTAGCATGGAGTCCTCCACAGACTGCAAGGTGGATATCTGTTGCACCATGGTCCTATACAGATTGCAACAGAACCCTCTGTGCTGGCATTGAGTCTCTCTTGAAGCCAGCTGGAATTGGCTCTCGGATGTGGGGACAGATCCTGGTGTCTTCTTGTAGAAGATGCAATACAGAGCTATATCACAGGTATTCCCCTTGATACCTTGAGAGGCAAGCTAGAAGAGAGGCTAGACAGTGATAAAGGAATAAAGTAGATATTTATTAAAAAGGCCTTTAAAGGGTTCACCTTGGGCAGTACAGGAGCCTAGCTGAGGCTACACCCAAGATGGACAATGGGTCACACATTTTTCAATCTTTTCTAAGTTTTGATCCATTTCCATATTGGGGTTGGTTATCCAATTACAGCTTCAGGTCATGAAGTCCCATCCTCTCAGATTGCTCTCCTCAATTCGCTGTTGTTTATACTTTTTGGGCCTGAAGCTGCAATGGTGTCTTTGGTTCTTGGCTGGAAAGGGATTGTTTTGTCTAACTAAACTGTGAAGAGAAGTTGCTAACACCTTATATGTTCAGAGTTATTTACTAATGCAGTACAGAATCTGGAAAATATGAAAGCTAAAACTTAAGGCATCACCCTCTTAATGCCTAGTGCATCAGCAGCCCCTGTCTCTTTTCTGTTACTCAAAATCCCACCCTTTTCTCCCACTATGTCTAGTTTAAAGCTCTCCTTATAGGTACCTTTAGGTAAGTTTGCCTCTTTATATATATATGAACTATTTACCCTCAGAAGAAGGACTCAAGCCATAAACTGCATCCTCAGAGAAATATCCACAAGGACTCTTTTTGAACGGTTTTATCAGCAACAGGAAAGGATCTTAGGAACAGAATTTTAACATGCAAAGTCTTAAAGTCTACAGGGATTATGCAGCTGAACAAGCATTGGCTCTGTTTTACCGGCCATAATAGTGTCTGTGTAAGTGCTGGTGCCTTGGGTGTTTCCCAGTCTATTGGTGAGGAATGAATGCCAGGGTGGAGGCTTGTGACCTGGATTTGTCTATCCCACTCTCTTCTCGTTCTTTTCAGACCCCTTGTAGTCAATAACTTTTTTTTCTCTTTCTTTTTCAGTTGTTCTATGTATTTGCAAGAGTTCTGAGATCATGAACTTTCAGAAACTTTTCTGTGCTTTATATGAAGCGCTGTGATCAAAGTCTCTATGGCAGACATCCCTGGGGTTCATCTGCTTTGTGTCAGAAACCTTATGTTGGTTTCCTCCTTCTATTTGTGGCTAAATTTTGAAAGGAAGTTTCAGACATTTGTGGAAGTGACTCAAAGTCATTCTTCGTTGCCAGTTTAGTTACAGTTCACTTGGCGTTTTGAACTGCTTTAGCAACTGACTGCTATTCTTTTGGAATGAACTAGAAAAGTATAAGCAGCAGGTAAAATATATTAAAAGCTGCATTCACATGGATCTTCTCACTGTTAAAATGATCATAATTTTCCAAATTCACTTGAGATGTACACAGTATGTATCCTTCCTATCATCTCTTTGATATGTTTTATAAAGTCCTCTTAATTATAGTGTTCTTCAAAATATCCATTTTCCTATTATGTAGTAAAATACATGTTCAAAATGCAGTTTCCTTCATTGTGTGATATTCTCATTATCAGTGTCTGGAGCATTGGAATGAAATGACCTAAAACAGAGCTTGAAAGACTGTGAGGTCCTTCACCTGGTCTGCTATTCAGTAGTTGCCCTGAGTAGATTCATATTTGGGTGAGTTTCCCTACTCCTTTCGTCTCTTTTCATCAGTCAACCTCACTTCCAGAGATACATTTTACCTATGATTCTACAAATCGACCCCCAAAAAGCAAACAAAAAACCACCAAAATAGATAAACCAGCTCCTCAGTATTTTCTCAGACATGCAGTGTTTGTGTGTTCATGTGAAAACAATGTCTGTGTGTGTATATCTATGGGCATAAATATGTTTATATGTGTGTGTGTACAGAAACTTCTACAAAACGTGAAAATTTATGTATTATTAATTATATGTCTATGTGGTATAATCCTGTATTAAGAAAATTAGTATCTCTGTTTCTGCTTACAGATTAAAAAAATACATTAAATGCAAACTTAAAATAACCATCAAAGAATAGTTCCTTTTGTTATAACAGTTTCTATTATAAATTTAAAATGGGAGCAGAAACAGCCATAAATAAGGAGACAGTTTTCTAGATAAAGATCTAGCAAGAATCTGATCAAACAGGAGAGTATCAGAATAGCGTATGCAGATGTAGCAAACATGTAGTTTGCTTTTGAAAAACAGGTTCTGCATCACAAATCCAGTAACCAACTTTTCTGCCAAATCATCATTTCATTTCATCCCTAATGTGGAGTAAGTGATAACAGTATTCCAATTCCATGCTATTAGCTGCTCTGGAAGATTTTAAAACTCTCTTAAGAGTTTTCTTAAGGCTCAATCTACTTCCTTTCCCCATGGGTTTTTATACATCAGTTATTCTACGTGTTTGCCAGAGTTCTGAGATTGTGAACTTTCGGAAACCTTTATGTGCTTTATATGAAACATTGTGATCAAAGTCTATATAACAGAATTATCTCTGGGATTCATCTTTGTGTGAGAAGTCTTATGTGGGTTCCCTCCTCCTTCTATCAATTGTTGATGAATATTGTCAAAACAGGATACGGTGTGGTTTCTAGCAGTACTTTCTTTTAACTGAGAAGAAGTTGTTTCAAAGTTGTTTTGGTTGTCCAGGCTCAACAGCTGAGGAGGCCAAAAGTTTGGCAGGGCACAGCAGAAGAAATTCTATACTGAAAAGCAGTAATAATACTCATATTTTAAGAAATTATCGTGATGGCAACTGTTGAAGTCAATGGATTTATTTAGTACGTGCCTTTCTATTTCAGCTTTCTTTTCTCTGTATCTAGTTGCAATGACAGGAAAGTGATTTTCTTCTTTTTTGCAACCTCCTCAAAAAAGTAAACGAACAAGATCAATGCATTAATCCCTTACCAAATTTAATTCTTTTATGTATTACCATTTTTTAAAAAAAATTCAGACACCTTTTGTAGAAATCCTGCCCTTAAAGTGTTGATCTTTTTTATAATATATTTTAAACACATTGTCCTAGAAAAAATAATTATAAAGGGCAGACTACATTTTAAGCAATATACCAAACTATCAGTAATTTTAAAAAATGTTTTAATCAATTGATTGCTCAAATAAGTTTCAAGACTAAAAGAAACTTAAAGCTTCTCATTTTTTCTTGAAATATTTGATTCATGACATAAGAAAGAAACGAAATAATTTTTAAAAACTTATTGATAGTAACATGGATATTTTAGCAGGTTGTACCTGTTGTGATTTGACACTAGACAAATGCTAGGCACTTACATCAATTACATATGTTTGTTTCACTGCTCACACAAAGTGTTAATGTGGGTTACTCTCACCAGAAAACAGTATTTCTCAGGCCCTGTTCCCACACTGGGATAAAAAAATCATGGAGCTTTTTTTTTATTTTCTATTTTTTTCCTTTTTTTTTCATATTTTGTTTAATTTTGCTTTGATTTTAAGAATTTTTTTATTTATTTCACCTCTATGGTTTAATTAAGCTACTTCTAGACAGAATTAAGGCAAATTTTAGCACTCATGATTATAAAACATAAGGAGCTACAGTAATAAAATCAGCAAAGAACCTCTGGACAAAGACTGTGAAATTAAAGAAATCAGGACAGCAAAGAGATGATCAGATGATCAAAGTTAAATAAAGTGTAATTAGTAATGAGATATCATAAAGATGCTGTACATTCAAATACAGATATTCTTGCTTCTGATGCATCTGTCTTTAGACTACATAGATTTAATGCAATTAAATGCATTAAATTTAATGCAATTAATCTAATTAGTGCAAGAAGTACCCTACTGGATCAGATCAAAGATCTGTGCCCTAGAATTATGTCTATAATAAATAACTTTGAGAAGGAGTAAGAAAAGGGTAGTGTGTTGCGTTTTACTCAAAACATTTCCTCTCTTTCTAGTTATTTGTGGCTTTCACAATGATGACTACTGTTTTATGTGATAGCCTTCACTGTATTTTAACTTCCATTTGTTGCATTTTTTGGACATACGTAATCTCTCAGAATCATTACAGTCTGTAGATCTATAGTTTGAATAAATACACTAGAAATAAGAATAATATATAGAATCAAATATGGATAAAATTTTCTCAAAGTTCCTGCATTTTCACTAGGGTGATCTGCTGGGGACTTGGAAGGTTTTTAACATTTTTGGTTTGAAGTAACTGCCCTGTTATTTTAGTCCCTTTCTGCACTTAGTGGTCATGAACTCCATAACTGGGTGTTTAGGATGATTTCAGTCTTTGGGCTGAGTTTTCTGCTCCCTCCTTCAAGGTGTGCTCAGAAACAGCTCTGCCAATAGATGTCTGAGGGGAACAAATAACTCTCAGTGATGGGAAGAGTAAACCTTTGGTGGTAAAGCTTCAGAGCTTTGTATCTAATGTGGCAATGGACATTTTCCCACATGTCAATACTAACAGATCCCACCCCTCTCTAGATGTCTCTTGGAGTGAGGTGGAAATCCTGTCAAACTTCCTGGCTCCAAGCAGATGTCTCAAAATCCTGAAGGTACTTGACTTTGAAGTTCAGGCATTCCCAGTGCTAAGATTTTGAGGAAGTAAAAATCTTTATTAGCGCAGTGATCATAGAATTGGTGGAACTGACATAATGAATCGCTGCTTCCTAGTCAAATCAAGCCCCAAAAACCCGAACAAAAAGCAACTATCCCACACACACTCTCGAAACCCCCTCAACCAACAATCAAACCCCCCCTTTTAGATTAAAAGCAAAGGATTTCTTTAATGAAACATGAGTATGTAGATCGGGCAATTATAAGCTTGCGTGCAAATTGAATCATTGGGCAATCTCAAATGACATACCTTCTCCTGACAGCTTCAGCTGTGTTTGTGGAATCTGAGGAGGCAACCTCTTTGCTCTTGGTAGCTTACTGAGGAGGGGAAGTGGAGAGGGAGGTGCTGATCACTCCTCCCTGACGTCCTGTGATTAGATGCCTGGGGAGGATTCAGAGGCATCAGGGGAGGTTTTGACCTGACAGTTAGGAAACCTTTCTTTGCCAAGAGGATTGCAAACACTGGAGCAGGCTTCTGAGAGAGGTGGTTGATGCCCTGTGCCTGTCACTGTTCAACAGGCAGTTAGACAAGGCCTTTAATACTCCAACTTTTGCTCAACCTGAAGTAGTCAGATGATCATTGAAAGTCCCTTCAGATGAACTGAACTCTTCTAGTCTAGTCTAGTCTCATTCAGTTCTTCCAGTACTCTAATTAGAAGTTCCAAAATAATGTTTTTAGACAAATCTGATTCAGTGAATACTATGAGCCAAGAGGACCCTCCTGTCTCAGCCAGTAGTTTGAAAATCACATCTGATACAGTGTTCAAATGTTGCTATGCTAGAGACTAATTTCCTCTAAAAAATGAGATCTTCATCCTCACTAAATGAACCATTTTAGCAGAGCAGAGTTGACTTGTCTCATATTGAGTACATCACATAAAAGACTAACGACCCTAACAAAGTTCATATTTGAATGGACAGATAATTAAGGCAAGTACAGTAGGAGTAGGGAGAAGGCACCAACCCAAGCAGCAGGTGCCAGAGCAGCCATACTCTGTTCTCTCCCTGTCCTCAGGTATCTAGCTAGTGAGATTTCAAACACCCTGAAGTCACTCTAACATACACTGTCTGCTGTCAAAGTTTGGAGTTGAGAGAAGCAATGATGACTTGGAGCTGCTTTCTGCACAATTCCCTTAAGCTGAACTAACCTCATATGTCTTGTGATCTTCTGTGGTGGCAGCAATAACAGCAATCATAGCAATTTTTCCCCTCATGCTGAACTGCAGCTCAAGAGGAATAAAATACATCATGTGCACTCTTCCAGACTTGAAACTGAGTGGCTGCTACTAGAGAATAAATAGTATTATAACATTATATTGCAAAATATTGAAAATGTTGTGGCTACCACAACATGATAGTGTAGGCAAATTTTGGATTGGGGAACAGAAATTGAACTACGTTTTTATCACTAATAATAGAATTCCAATGATTTTAACATAATCATGGACATAGCTAAATAAAACTTGTTCATTTTGCCTTCCTTAATTCTAGTTAATGAATTTTAAATAGCTATCCTGCAGAGAAATATTGCTTGAATCAGTCTATTAACTCAGTTGAGACACAAATTATGTTTGCTGTATTTTCCTGCAAAGCCCACAATATTGTCTTATCCAGGAATAGAAATGTTTGCTATTTTAATTTTTTGTTGTTGTTGGGGGTTTTGTTCTGTTTTGTTTTGTTTTTTGGTTTTTTTTTAAGAAACCCCTTAAAGCTATCCCTTTATTACTCATACAAAAATATTTTGCTCTTATCCTGAGTTGTTGTGACCTGCCTTGGATACACAACAATTCTGTTTCAATGATTCCCTTTAAAGAACAACTGTTTTGTAAAGTAATCACATAATTGCAGCTCTTAACATTTTATCTTTCATTGTCTTTTTTTTTTTTTAAGCAAAAGCACATTATAGGGAAATAAAACCATTATTACAACTTGTCAGGTGCTTTCTCTTTCACATAGCAAGATAATAAGTTGTTTTCGATGAAATAACGAGAATATATAAATGTTTTGACCATTATCAAGCATTTAATCTGTATTATACTTTTACAAGATTGTAGAATGTTTCATGGTACAGTTTTTCTGATGCAGCAGTAGACTGCATGCTTGCAAAATTGTTTCGAAGTAGCTGTCATGATTTTAGCGGAATGATGAAGGTGCTCAATTTTATTTATCCTCAAAAGCGGGAAGGAAGAATAAATTTCACTGTTCTAGAAATTATTTCACTTATTGTGTTTCTTTGTGTGAGGTAATGCACACAGGAAAGGATTACTTTTTAATTTCCATCTAAACCAACTTTCTTAGTTGAAAGCCTTTTGTTTAGAGAATTCTTGGAATCCATATATCATATAGACATAATGCACTCTTTAAAATATTTTAAACTTCCAATTTAAAGAAAAAAATAAACTATGATTATATAGTTTGAGTTTATTGAATGTTAGCTATTGCAGTTAGGTGATACTGGATTAATTTCAGTGAGAATATTGATTTAATTATGCTAAATTTCTTTACCAGTCCTAGAAAATGCACCTCTAAAGGAAAATTTAAATTCTGAATACTTTCCTTGGCAACATGTGTTTTGATGTTTTATCTCAAACAACTGTTAGCATGTGCATTTTTAAAATTACTTTAACTAAAGCTTCACATTCTCATTTGATTCAATAAAGTATGACTAGTTGATACTTATAAAATATTCAGTGGGGGAGACAGAAAATAGCTAACATATTTCCACAGGAAAGTAGTCTACACTTTCTTTCCAAATGATAGTGCAGTTATAAGACTATGTTACTGACATGCCTACAAGCCAATTTAATTAGTCAGTTAAATGAAACTGTCAGAAATTTAAGAAACATGTTTTTAGTAAATTATAGCCTTAGGTATTTCTTAATTTGCTCTGTAACTTCAGCTGGAAAACCTGTTTAAAATATACTATTTGTTCGGCATGTTGAAGGTTGCTTCACATTTACTTTTATCTTCTTGCTGTCTGGCCATTTCACAGATGTTTGAATTCAATAAGAAGGAAAGCGTCTGGAGACATTCAGCGAAAAAGGGAGAAAAATGACATTTAGGAGTTTCATAATAATCCTGTTCTTGCCAGCAACAAAGCAAAGATCATGTTTTTGTTTCAAATTCTAGATTATGGAAATGAATGCTACAGACAAAATTAATAGGTGTAAAATTATGGTAATTATAGCCATGGTAACTAAATTTCCTCATGCATTAGAAACCAAAGGCCTAGGATACATTACTTTAGGTCAGGCATGGTATCATTGACTCACAGCATATCGGCTCACAATAACCCCTCTATGAAGTATTTTTATGAGGTCTATTAAAACACAAAAATGTTTCATAATTTAAAAAAAACCTGAAAGAAAGAAAGACAGGAGAGAAAGTAAAAAAGTGTTAGGCAGAGATGCTGGAAGTACTGTAGCCTTTTCAGTTAAATTGCAGTGTTACTTACTTGAGAGCTATAGCAGCCCCTTCTCCACTTTGAAGCTGTATGTTGGAAGACAGAGTAATGGAAACCATCCAAACATTGTTTGGGCAAAAACTTTGCATTGTCAGTGTATTTTTGTGTGCTTAATGTGCGAGTATTGAGTAACCACAACATGGAAACCATGTTACCTGGAATAGCACATTGAAAGGTAAAACTGATATAGGAATTTAATTATTCTACCATTACTTTGAGACATACCACAAAGTTTGCCTGTTCTGCCATAAGAAAAATGATTGAAAATACTCATGCTTTCTCACATCTATGTTCTACAAGAGTTAAAAGGAGAGAGAACACTAAGATTTAGTAATGAATATATTAAGAGGGTTTTGAAATGCTCCAAATTCTTAGTTTATAATTATACTTACCATTTGTGTTATTGCCAGAATACTCCATTTGATGCCAATTCTATGGAAAGAAAATAATTCTTAAGAAATTTTTTTGGTTCTGTACCAGAGCCATTAGGTCTGAAGCAATATCAGTCTGTCACAAAAAAGAGATTTCTCTTTAAATGATCTGTGGATCTGTGTAAACATGGAATCAATAGTACCACTGGGAAGGTATGATCTGCTCAACCACAATTTATCTTACACAGTTCAGCTGGCTCTGGCTTGAAACTTTCTCCTGCCATTGGGCTGGAGTCTGAGTACAGGGACAGCCAAAGGCTGGAAAATTAAATACTGCCTTCACTGTATTTCGTCTTGAAATTTTCCACATCAGTATAATCTGTGCAGTCCAGTCTCTCTGTGACATGTAAACAGTTCAGCAAATTTAGAAATACTGACTCCTCATTTTTGTTCATGAACCTTAACATTTATGAAAATTAAAGTAAATATATATAATTTTGGTTGCCATGCAATCACGTTACCTTCAGTTACTACTACACTACTTGGATGCATACATCCAAGAATTTTCCCAATAAAAAAATTTTGTTTGTCTGGAAAGTAACACTGATCAGTTCTAATTTTTTTCTCTGAGTGCCAACAATCATGCTTTACTGAGTGACAGCTTTGAATGATATCTCTATGCCGAATTAGATGAATTTTTTTAGATAAAGAAATTGACACACAGATAAAAAAAGTAGCTGTTGTTTCTCATTCAGAATTATTTCTAAGTTAAGTCTCTTCTAAAGGAGGCAGTCTCTGGTATGTCTACATTACCAAGGAACACAATGCAAATTAGGGTAAACCTGCAGAGCAAAGCAGACTAATGCTGAGAATTTGACATCTACAATGTGTCTTCATAAATTTACTTCTGACTGATTCTAGATTGCTTCCATGCTCTGAATTTTCATAAGCAGATGCAGCATATCTTCTGATTTCCCTTAATACTAACTGAATCCAGTTTTCCAGCTACAATCCCCTGATGTGTTGTAGTCCAAAGAGAGGTAATGGAGGTAATTCAGTTGAAAACCTGCTCACAGACAGAATAGTAATGCAGACGCTGTGTTTACATGTTAGGTAATACAATAAAAATCAAATAAACAAAACAGACAGATGCCTATTACAAAATTTGGATCAAACACAATAAATTACTTGTTGGACAAATAAGGCATTTCTATATAAATATGTTAAGGTGTGTTTCTTTAGATAGTATGATGCAGTTCTATTTGTCTATCTTCTGGAAATCAGAATGCAAAAATCTGCCACCTGTGACTATTTGCATATCAGATGTTTTGTACTATCTACAGGTAGATTTAGGCAACATGCCTCAGTTCAGTGCAACAGGTTTGTTTGGAAAATGTAGCCGCAGGGATTCTGTATTTCCAAATAATTTTAGTGATATTTCACTCTACTGTGTAATAACATTTTCTAGAAAATAACATAGTTCTGAACTGTCTCCTTCAAATGAAATAACCTGTCATTTACTTTTCCACTGAGAAAATTTCAGAAAAATAGTCTCTTATTTATATCTGACTAGTACCGTTACATTCATTACCTAAACAACAATGGCCACCTGAGAAACTAAAGTTAAGTTCCTAATTGACTCTCAGTGAACACCTAGCCCATGAGCAAATTTTAAGGGAAAAAAAATCTCTGTGAATAATTCTAGATTTGGAAACTGTGAGACATTTATTGGACAACCATTTTTTAATGTGGTTAAGATTAATTCTTACTAAGTCCTTCTGATATACTTCATGAATTACATGGACCTGTTTTCTTTCACAGATGTATGGAAGAAATTCTAAAATTAAATGTTCTTGCGCACTGCTCACTTTTCCTAAATCAAAACCTTTTTGATTTAGAATTTGTAGGATTTATTTAAAACATGTTGCACCTATGAAGACTATTTTCAGTGATTTTATGTTTATTACAATATGAAGTAAAAATAATTATGAAAGACCTTTTTATGGCTTGAAGTTATCAGTGTTATCCTGTTATCCTCTCCATGTATTCTTTTTGTAGTGTTGAGGTACTTTGCAATTGTTATTTAATATCTTTTCAATTTTAATGTCAACTGTTCTTTGCAAAGAAAGATTGTTAATATTTTCTCTGCTTTTCAAATGGAAAATTTAATTATTGAAAAATTTGGCAAAAGCCAGGAATAAGCAGTGTTTCATGCAAATCCATATGTTTGAAACATCCATCTGGGAACATCAAGCTTGGATCTTACTTTCTAAGTTTATGTTCAGTTATTCTCTGAGCTTTACAGAGAGACAGATTAGATTGTGTTTTATGCCAGAGATCCATGGAAGAGAAATCTAAGCAGCAGATGATATCACTGTCGCAGTATGGAACTGTATCAAATCTACAAGTGACTGTGTCATCAGTTTGTGTCAAGTGGTAGATATTTTTGTTTGTGTTTTTTTTCTGGGTGAGGTGTACTTGAATGACTGGCAGACAAAATGATATACTAAAATATCTGAATTTATGAGTTCCTTTAAAATAGTGGTGCTGAACAGTAATGAGAGGTTTTGATACAGGTGATTAATATGTGGTTTACAGAAAGCAGAATTTAATACTTTGACTTTCTGAAATGCTGTTGAATATACGCTTTCTAGTTTAGACATCCTATGATATCTTCAGAAGGCTCTTAACTTCAGACATCAGGAGGTCTTTGTTAGTTAATTAAATTTTATTCCTAATGAATGATAGTTTCCTAAAATACTGCTGTACAGTCTCTTATCAGGATTTCTTTGAGATACATTTTATTTAACAGAATATCAGATAAGGCTGTGCCCTTAAAATTCCCTTTCACTCATACCATTTCCCTCCATTGAAAGTCTGAGAGGGAGGTTGAATGATTAGCTCAGTCCATTCAAAATCTATTTGTTTAATGTCATTGTTCAGAAGGAATGCCTATCTATATATTTTTCCTTTGGAGATTATGTAAAATGATGACATGTAGTGACACATATATCTTTTGCCAAAATATAAATAGCAGACACAGACGTAAATACCTAAAGGAAAAGACCACATGTATATTTCCTTCCTTACTCTTGGTGTTTCCCACAGCCTTAGTAGAGGCTCATTAGTATTTACTTGAAGAACCAGTCAGACCTGCTGGCTGCAGACTCCATCAATCTCTGTTACACATCTCTCTGTGGGGCTAAGCTCCCCATAGTTCAGTGCTTATGAAATACAGGTTCTTTGTTTAGTGTTGATGTGAATGAGTCTCTGTGTCTTTTTTAAACTAGTTTTAAATGCTATCATACATGACAGGTTTCTTTAATAACATTTTTCATATCCATAATAAAAATTACATTGCAAGCACATAAAAGGTCCTCCAACACCTGCAATATTCACCTTCTGTGGCAATTATGCACATTAAAATTATCTTTATAAATGGCTCCAAAATGGCAGAGCTGGAAGAATGTGAAAAATTCCCAGAGGATATTCATTCTGTCTTCTCCTTTTTCTTTTCTTTTTTTTTCCTACTGCCCATGACTTGCTTTCCCCTTGCCTACAGCTTCTAAGCAGAATCTTTTGAGAGTGAACTAAAATTTTCTGCAAACTTAATAGGCAGATCCCTTGTTTCTGGTTTGATGTTAACAATGGAAACTCTTTAGGGAATCTTTTTGGTAATGCATGTATAATGCTTATTTTCATAAGGTAATTGTCTATGACTGGAAATTTTGGCTCTGCAATATTACAAATTGTGAATAAGATTAGGACAATGGACACCGAGGGAGATATTGTCAGCTAAGTGATTGGAACAAATAAGTTCCCAAGAGAGAGTCAGGAACTTTATTTCTTAAAGAAAACTTAATGTGGACTTACTATTTTTCTCTCCATTATAACACATCTTATTTTAGCAGAGTCTGTACTAACAAGTGGGATGTGATAGCACTCAGGAGAATAGTCATATTTGTGTTGTTCACACCATTTCTGATTAAAATAGCTTCTTGCAGTCGTTTGTAAAATCAACCTATTTCAACCTATTTCCTATGCGAAGTTGCACTTTATAAGTTTTGACCCTAAAACTATTTGCCCAAAATGCAATCATCACTAGAGAGAAAAGGTCACTTTTAAAGAACTGTGGCTTATTAGTCAGTACATTTCTTTTTTGGCCTTCTAAAATCTCACTCGATCTCATCAACTCTGCAACTACATCTGGGCAGGAAAAGTCCATTTTATTCTTTAAACTTGGACACCACTGCTGAAATATCCATTAACTCTTACAAAAGCAAACTTATGTCAGGGGGAAACCACTACTTCATGTTAACCACTACTTCATAGACCTAAAGCACAAAAAGCTGTGTGATTTGTTCTTAGATATGAAAGAGGTCTGTAGTGATACAGAGATATGAAGATAACTCTCCTGTGCTTTAACCAATAGTTAAATTTTATACTGTATAAGATTTATTTCTTTATAGACCACTTGCTGATATATACTGTGATGAGAACCCTGTGATCCTCAAGTTGGAGCTGACCTTCCTGTTTCTAAATCTATGCTTTATTTGAACAATTTCATACTAAATAAAAATAGAATGACTTGGAAATATAGCAAACCCTTTTGTGCTGCCTTGAAACGATCTGAACAGGGGGCTTAAAAAGAAGTCCCATTTACCTGTCTGCTCTGCTCTTGCCAGGCTTGTCCTCTCTCTGCTTGTGCGATGCATTTCGACATCTTTTGGTGGTTTCCTGGTTGATAACTATCCTGTCTACTCTGTGTTCCTAGGAAACCTTTTTTAAAATCTCGTACCTCATGCTGGCTTCAGAAATGCCCTACACTTCTATGAGCCTTCTGAATGCTGTCTTTTCTAGAACTGCTGTTTCTGTTCATGATCAGTTGGTTAGAGCAAAGGGATTTTACTCCATCCTGAAATACCAGATAGTTCTTTGTGGTCATCTAGGGCAAGTCAAACTTGTGCTTCCTGGCCACCTTCCTTTTAGCAGGATAAATGTATCACAATAATCACACAGTAAACCATGAGCAAACAATAATTTCCACAAATTTGTCATACATGCTAAGATATATATGTTCTCCCGAATATCAACGAATTGCTACCAAATCTAGATCAAGCATAAAAACTGAATTGACTTTTTTTCCCTAGTGGCATTAGGTCTGGCACATGTCTGTAGATGGACAAAATCCTTTATATACCACTCCTTTTTAGGTTACTGGGATCCTATAGGCATTTATTTTATTATTACTGAGAAAATTAATCAAGTCCAATTGCTTCAATATGAGGCAGCGTAATGTACTTCTTTCTAAACTCTTTTCTTCCCTAATCCAACGTATAAAATAACATTGCCATAAACAGTTTCTTAGTTAAAAGATGAAACAGTTCCAATTGCTTAATATCACCTAATGGAACTGTGAAAACACATATAAAAATAGATGCAACTATTTTTTGTTCTCTGAAATTAGGTCCACCAAAATAATGGTTTAATTTTTTGTAAAGCTTCTGAATAGCAGAAAATATTTTCAGATACAGGATGTCATGAGACTTCTGTTAATGGCAAAGTTCTGCTGAAAGGTTGTAGAGTATTTTTTTTTCTTCTACTCTTGATAGATTGCATTGAGGCTATTGTTGGCAAGCCTATTAATGTACCATTGAAAGTTACAGGTGAGAACACAGTTCTGTCATATCATTCTCTGTGTAGACATATAATGACTGAGGCATAGATTTTGTCTTGAACAGATATGTTTAAGACATTTCTTTGAAGAGAAAAGTCTGAAACCATGGAAGAGCTCTACTTCTAAAACATAATTCTGTGTGTAAGAGTTACTTTAATAATACTAGAATAATGTCAGACTAATTCTCCTTCTATTGAGGGGTTGTTTTTACAGAAATGTAATTTCACTGATTTCAACAAATACATACCAAATTTGCATTATGGTAAGCAAGAAGAGACTCTGAGTCATGGTTTATTTTACCTACTTGCCACTTGAGTACAGAGTGTTTGTGTCGACAGGCACCTAAATAGTTACTAAAGGAGCACAGGGTAAATTATATAATAGTTTTTCTTAATGTAAGCCAAATATCTCTGGACAGAAAAAGCAACATTAAGCGAACATAAAGACAGTTCTGGATTCAAGACAAAGAATTTAATTTCATGTAGCAAATTAAAGTTTAACAGTGAATATTGTCTATGTCAAGAGGCAAGAAAGAATTGCAATTCAGAATTCACCCCATTATTAACCTGTAGATATATTTGGCGTAATTTAAACAAATTATTAGGATTCTTAAATGAAGAGAACTTGCACTAATTTCATCATTTTCTTGTTACTTTGTCAGAAAAGAAATCAAGTATCATATCAGCCAATAAAACATTGTAACTGAGAGGAACTAAAAATTAAGATCTAAAAATTTATAATAAATCACGCATATTGATTAATTCTTTTTCCCTTATACTATAAATACTTTGCGTATGAGGAACTATGAAAAGGGATTTGATAATTTTTTCTTGAAAGGAAAAGTAAGTGAAACAAATTACACTTGTAAAGTATGACTGTAAAATAGATTTAAAATCAGTCCTTAGCTGGATACCTTTCAAAAAAACTCTGAACAAAATTCAAAAGATGACCATTTTTGAGACTATGTTGATTTTGAAAAAAAAAATCCCACAAAGACCAAAAGTTTTTTAATTAAAAGAACTTCTGAAAAATAAAGAACAAATAATCTGTTTTTGCAGTACATGAAAATTGTTGTAAAGAGACTGGTATCTCACTGCAAAATCATGTCATGGTACCATTTCTATGGTAGCACTCTTGCCTTCTGATACCAACACTGAAGACTATTTAATATAATGAGAGGTACATTTTATGAGCTTAAAATATAAGTTACTTAGTTCACACACAATCCTGACTTTGTCTTTTATACAGACTTTTTTAGCTCTCCATACAATGTTAATTTCTAAAATTCCATTTATTTTCTAGATCTGAAAAAAGCTGGGTAGGTACCAATATGCATGATGATAAAATCTTCAAATTGCCACAATATTTATCCATAAAATTTCAGGATATGATAGTTTTGTGTCTTGTCTGTGCAGCTAGTCAAGAACCATCTTTTCTGGGGAAACCTTCCCAAGTTCAGTTAGTAGAAAGCCCCCTCACCTCTTCTTTATTCCATACTTATGCTTAAAAAATAACAGAGCATCTTGCAAAGCAGAAATCTGACAGCTGTGAAGCACTGACATATTTTCAGGTGTGTGCTTGGAATCAACTTTTTGTTGCCTCATTTATTGAAGGGGTTTTTTTATTGGTTTTTTATACTTGCTGTACAGTTTCTATATCTTCTACCTTGTTATACTTTCTTTCTGTCTCGTAATGTCAGCTCCTTTTTCTGATACTTTCAGTAGAAAGGCAAGCATGAAAACCAGTATGTCCCTCAAGGCCATTAAAGCCAATCATTAATAGGATAACAGTAAGTTGCCATAACATCTTTAAATTGGAATCATTAGAGTCCAGTGCTTGCTGTTTCCTCTCTTCTTTACCAGATACAAACTCTCCATGTCAGGCCTTGTGTTTGAGAGCATGCTACTTATTCTGTGGAACAATACTCACCCTGCAATAGGGCTTTGCCTGGAGTTGGGGTAAACCAATTTGAGCTTTATTCTATTTACAAAAGTCACCAGTGATGAATGGAGAAGGGGTAACACTGCTTTTGGTCTTGAGGAATGCTGAAACCAGACTGACTTACTGTACTAGGTTGAAAACAAACCAGCAGGAAATTCTGTCAGAACTACCATTTAATAGGAAAACTAAAACAAAGGCAGAATACTGGCTTAAACTGGCAGAGTCAGGATACAACCTGACACCCTGTTGGTCAGGATGGTGTTAGCAGTCTGATTAAATGGTGGATGTGGTTCTGTTAAAGCAGATCCTGTAGGAGGGTCTGGTCTTTCTCTGAAGGTCCAGTGGTGGTTATGTAGCTCTTGTCCTCTGGGAACCCAGTAGGGAGGGCTGCTCGTGGTGTTCTAAACGTAAGGTTATATCCAGGTAGGAACGCTTGGTTCCTTCCCCTGGATGGAGCATCTCACCATGAGATGATGTAATTTTTTAGTCATGCAGTAAGACCTTAATGGTCCCTTAGCAGAAATAGCCCCAAAGGCATGAGTCATGGAAGAGATAAGAAACACTGCCCCACCTGGCCTTAACAGCTTATGAAGATGGTACTAAAGTACATACTTTTGGTTACATCTTACATTGTAAGCTAATACACTCATCAATCTCAAAGTTAAACATTATTAGGAAGAACAATATTTCAGAAACAAACACCTTTGAAGTGTGGCAATCTTGATAAGGGAACCAACAAGTAATGGTACTGATAACTTATCCAAAGCTGCTGAGCTTACACAGCCAGCCTAGAAACATGATTGACAGTCAATCACTTTATTCCAGAAAAGCCCAGCCTCACTTTTCAATGGCAGGGACTTCTAACACACCCCTTCTGGGAGTGTGTGTGGAGCTTCCTCCCTTGACTGGGAATGTCTCTAAACATTNCTAAAACAAAGGCAGAATACTGGCTTAAACTGGCAGAGTCAGGATACAACCTGACACCCTGTTGGTCAGGATGGTGTTAGCAGTCTGATTAAATGGTGGATGTGGTTCTGTTAAAGCAGATCCTGTAGGAGGGTCTGGTCTTTCTCTGAAGGTCCAGTGGTGGTTATGTAGCTCTTGTCCTCTGGGAACCCAGTAGGGAGGGCTGCTCGTGGTGTTCTAAACGTAAGGTTATATCCAGGTAGGAACGCTTGGTTCCTTCCCCTGGATGGAGCATCTCACCATGAGATGATGTAATTTTTTAGTCATGCAGTAAGACCTTAATGGTCCCTTAGCAGAAATAGCCCCAAAGGCATGAGTCATGGAAGAGATAAGAAACACTGCCCCACCTGGCCTTAACAGCTTATGAAGATGGTACTAAAGTACATACTTTTGGTTACATCTTACATTGTAAGCTAATACACTCATCAATCTCAAAGTTAAACATTATTAGGAAGAACAATATTTCAGAAACAAACACCTTTGAAGTGTGGCAATCTTGATAAGGGAACCAACAAGTAATGGTACTGATAACTTATCCAAAGCTGCTGAGCTTACACAGCCAGCCTAGAAACATGATTGACAGTCAATCACTTTATTCCAGAAAAGCCCAGCCTCACTTTTCAATGGCAGGGACTTCTAACACACCCCTTCTGGGAGTGTGTGTGGAGCTTCCTCCCTTGACTGGGAATGTCTCTAAACATTATTTCTTGAGGCTGAGCAAAAGAGATGTGCTATTATTATTTTGCTAGCTTTAATGGCATTGCTTCGATATTTTTCAATAAACAGTGCACTATACTATAATTATAGCTACCTATACTATGCAGTAAATACCACTCATTAAAGTATTTCAGTTTAATTGCTATCATTGTCATAAAAATTATTAATTAATAATTTTATTAACATAAATATATTTGGAGTGCAATCTTTGATCCTGGACAAAGTTGTATAAAGTCTCCATTACAGCTGTATAATCCTTTAGACATAAGCTGTTGACCATGTCTGGGAGTAGGATTGGATCCAGCCACCCCTGGGCTCCCCTTTGAGAGGGAGTTTTGAAATCATGTGGCCTTTTCTGAAACCCTTGACTCAACAAGAGAGTCTGCCCAATAAAACTTGTCCAAAGCTTCTGTTTTGTTTGCTACAGCTCCCCCATACTCCCCCCAAAAATGTGTTTTAAAGTTGAAGACACAGAAATTTCTGTCTGTAGTAACAATCAAACCAGAAAGCAAATTGTTCTGTAAGAACACGATCATTTTCCTCAGCATATTAATGAACAATCTCAGAAAAAAGCAAATGCAGAACTATAAACTTTAGGTGTTGAAATGAATTCTAGTCACCAAAGTCCTAAATCTAAGAGATCTAAGGGACTTGGAGGAGAGGAGTTTTTAAAAGCACTTTCTTAAATGAAAAGGCTTTCAATAACACATGCTATTATATTCCAACATCATCTCTTCTTTATGAGACAGAAAACACCATATGTCCCATCTCCTTGCATTAAGTGTAGCATTTAAAATGCAGTAAATGTTGTTCTTTCACTCCTGTGTACAGTAGACACTGAAAAAATTTGTGTCACAGATTAAAATATTATTTTTGAAGTACTGTTAAATACTTCAGTTGTGCTTTGTGTGCATAATTTAGGATACAGTGTAGTGGTTTTCATTTGCCAATTTGAGATTTCCCAGACAATGCATCAATTTATGTCATGGAATTAGTGTCAGCCAAATCGCCAGTACACACACTAGAATTATTTACTCCTTTCCTGCTGTGAGATAGGATTAGGAGGAAGGCAAAACAGGCTCAAAATTTAAAGGGTACAAATATAAAACTTTATTACTAGAGACTAAAAAAAAAAAATCAGAATAAAACTTTCAGGATACTTCTCCTCCCCCCACAACTTCTTTTCTTTTACACTGACCATGTACAGAAACAAATAAGTCAGTTTACCATCTCTAAATATAGTATTTCACCAATTTACTTGGAAGAGGAGTTTCTCTCTTCCATCTATGGAGATTTCTCCATAAGAAACAGTTTTCTTGTGGCCTCAGTGTCACAGTGATCAGTCACCTGGGAGAATGGAAATCTGATCACTATGTAAAAATCCCTTCCTCAACTTGCAGTGTTCCCACAATTGCTATTGAGGACCATGTCAACTTATGGGACACGCTTTAAGGATTATACAGTTCAAATAAAAGCTCTCTTCATTTTGAAAACAGAGGTCTTTCTTCTTCTCTTCCCTGGGGGGCTACAGGGGTCTTCTCTCCTCTTTATTCAAACTTATGGGATCACAGCCACTTCAACATCTGCTTACTTTAGCACAAATGCCTCTGCTCATATCTACAATTAGAACACTTCACCCACTTTATAATGCCTTTCTGAGTTATAGGGAAACAACAGTCTCTTCTCCACAGCTTAAAAAAAAGAGAAATTTCAGTCCAAGAGTGAGGCATTTCCATCAATCCCTTCCGTCTGGGACCTGACTTCTTCCTTCTGTCTGACCTCAATGTTTTCGTGCTGTTTTTGTGAGTATCTTCATCTCAGTCCTTTTCTTTCACTCAGGAAAGAGAACAAAGTGTCTGCAAGTCTCATTCTGGGCGGTGCAAGAGTGAATACCTTGCCCAGGGGGCAGCTGGAGCAGGTGGGGTGGAGCATTTCAGGCCATGTTGGGGTCTGGGCCAAGGCTGGGCCCAGCTGCCTCTCCCCAGCCGCCTGGGGCTGCTCTTCTGTGGCGTTAGCAGCAGCAGCAATTCTGCCATGCTGAGGGCAGCGGGAAGCAGCCGGGATCTCACCAGCCCAGCCCCGCCCGTTTCAGAAATGAAAGAGAGATTGCTGGGGTTTCTTCGTCTTTACATGTGGTTTTCACAAAGGTGTCTGAACTTTCTCACTGGTGTAACAATGTGTCAATATTAAAAATCAGACAGCAATTGGACCTTGTCAGGTCCAAAGGAGGCTGCCAGGACCTGACAGGGAGCTATTTCAGGAAATTTATACAAGCCATCACATACAATAACAACCAATGTTGTTTTAAACAAGATTTTTACAACTTGATGCCCACTTATTTTGTTATGTATATTCTTAAAAGAAAAATATTCAGAATTCTGAGTCAGCAACTTCTAACTAAAATTAACTTATTCTAGTGCTGGTAAACTGCAAAAAGAACACTCGATTAGGACTGTCATGTCATAAATGTTGAATGGCCAAAGATCTGGGACATGGGGAGGAAAAAAAGGTCAATTCTGAGTTTTGTCCTTTCATTTTCTAATCAGCATCCCACAGAAGAATCTTCTGTTTAATCAGCAGTAGCTGTTAGAAGATGCTCAGATATTGTAGTGCTAGAAGTTCTACAGCTTTGTAAGCAAAGTGGAAATTGAGGTTGATTTTCTTTAGGCACTTTGTCAAAAGAGATAAAAGAAACAGAATGGAAAATTGTTTTAAGGAAAGTAATTAGAATGAGCAGGTGAACAGCCTTAGAGTACTGTGAAGAAGTCATTTGAAGAGAAGTGTTGAGATATGAACAGGTGAAATATTTGAAGGGTCGTAAAAAGTAACATCAAGTTAGGTCAAATGAAAATGCAGTATAAAGGATAGCCTTTTGGTTTCAAGATTAAAGGTTTGGTTTGATGTTCTTAATAAGAAGTAACAGAGGAATGAAACAAAATAAGGTGGGTGAAGGAATCATTATAGAGCACTCAATAAAAGAGTTTTAGGAGAACTTCTGAGGCAGAAAAGAAAAACTAAATAATCCAGTTGGAGTGATGCAATTTGTATAAGATACCAAAAGTCCAAAAATGCTTTAAAGTATGCAATGTAAAGAAAAAAGATCTATTAGCATCCTTGTAAGAGTGTCAGAAAGAAAGATCAGAGGATGATGTGCACAGATCATCTATCAGTAACTTGGCAGAATTTTATGCTATTAAGCTAAAGTGTATACAATGAAGAAAACTTTGAGAAAACAAGATCAGCCCTAATACAACTGTCCGTGCACTTATGACTGTATGCCAGAAAATCAAAAGAGAATTTAAAGAACTGTGAGACTTAAATCAGAAATAGTGTGATAGGTTTGAAAGCTTTCAATATAGTAATGGCTCTTTCTTGTTTCCAAAGGTAGTCATCCTCTAGAAAAACAAAATTCATATATAATGGTGATTTTTTTTTTCTCTGATTCAGTATTATTTTTTTTCTTTCTCTATTGGTGCAATCCTTTCAGGCCTACACCATTATGCAATAGGTAGTCATGAGGTTCAGGATTCAGCCCCTGTATTACTCTTCTTATGTTTTTTAAAGTTTTTCTCTTTGCCTGTGTTATTTGGTCATGGGTATAAAGGGGACACTTTGCAGACAGACTTGTAAAATCTCTAGCTTCGTTTTTCGGTTAATTCCATTAGATTTAAATAATTTGTTTTCAGTTTACAGGTTCAGATTTGTAATTTAGCATACCTTGCTTTAAATGATACTTATCAATAAAATAAGGATTTTCAACAACATGTAATGAACGGATTTGCCATTTCATGCTGCAAGAAGAGACAAAAGAATGGCCTCATTAATAAGTTTTTCATACTGTTGCATCTCTTCTTGTCGTATTCTTGTTAGCCACACAGGCACAGGGTGGGGTTTTCCTCCAGCAAGCAGTGGGGTGATTAAAAGAGGCCTGCAGGGAGCGCAGCAAAGAGAAGCAGGCAAACAGGGGCATGGCATGGCAGCTTGAGTGGCACTTCGTGCAGGCAGGGCAAACAGGCAGGGTTGCAGGTTTCCTCCCGGTAATGGGGTTTTAGTTTGTTGTTTGTTGTGTTTCTGTTGGTTGGTTGGTTGGTTGGTTGGTTGGTTTGGAGTTTTTTGTTAGTAATGGTTTTTACATGATCCAAAACTGTAGTTAGTACAAGTGTGTGTAACCAAATAGAACCCTCCAAAAAGCATGTGTCTGTGCAGACCACTTCCTGTGCAGGGTGTTTATCAGGGGTACCAGGGAGCATTGCAGAACAAGCCTGCCTGTGGTGTGAACAGGTGAATGATCTCCTTTGGTTGGTGGCCAAGCTTAGAGAGGAAGTTGAAAGACTAAGGAGTATTAGGGAAAGTGAGAAGGAAATAGATTGGTGGAGTTCTGCCCTTCCATTCTTGAGGGAGGCCCACAAGGTGTCAGAGGACTCCCATGCCTCCCACTGTCAGGCAATAGGAAGACACCTGGGGGATGAAGGGGAGTGGAAATGGGTCCCTACTTGGGGAGGTAATAAAAATTCCTCCCGACCCCCATCACCTACCCAGGTGCCACTCCAGAATAGTGTGAGGCCCTGGACCTAGAGAGTCAGCCAAATGGTATAGGAGAAAATGATTTGCCCAGTGAGCCTCCCAATTGCGCTTCATCTGTCTGATGGATCACCACCTCCAACATCAAAATGAAGAGTTGTGGTGATGGCTGACTCCCTTCTGAGGAGAACAGAGGGCCCCGTATGTCAACTGGACCCATTCCACAGGGAGGTGTGCTGCCTCCCTGGGGCCTGGGTATGGGATATCACTGAAAGACTTCCTGGGCTGATTCAGCCTCTGATTATTACACCCACTGCTGGTACTCCAGGCTAGCAGTGATGAGATTGAAAAGAGGAGTGTCAGGGCAATTAAAAAGGACTTTAGGGCANGCAGACCACTTCCTGTGCAGGGTGTTTATCAGGGGTACCAGGGAGCATTGCAGAACAAGCCTGCCTGTGGTGTGAACAGGTGAATGATCTCCTTTGGTTGGTGGCCAAGCTTAGAGAGGAAGTTGAAAGACTAAGGAGTATTAGGGAAAGTGAGAAGGAAATAGATTGGTGGAGTTCTGCCCTTCCATTCTTGAGGGAGGCCCACAAGGTGTCAGAGGACTCCCATGCCTCCCACTGTCAGGCAATAGGAAGACACCTGGGGGATGAAGGGGAGTGGAAATGGGTCCCTACTTGGGGAGGTAATAAAAATTCCTCCCGACCCCCATCACCTACCCAGGTGCCACTCCAGAATAGTGTGAGGCCCTGGACCTAGAGAGTCAGCCAAATGGTATAGGAGAAAATGATTTGCCCAGTGAGCCTCCCAATTGCGCTTCATCTGTCTGATGGATCACCACCTCCAACATCAAAATGAAGAGTTGTGGTGATGGCTGACTCCCTTCTGAGGAGAACAGAGGGCCCCGTATGTCAACTGGACCCATTCCACAGGGAGGTGTGCTGCCTCCCTGGGGCCTGGGTATGGGATATCACTGAAAGACTTCCTGGGCTGATTCAGCCTCTGATTATTACACCCACTGCTGGTACTCCAGGCTAGCAGTGATGAGATTGAAAAGAGGAGTGTCAGGGCAATTAAAAAGGACTTTAGGGCACTAGTCAAGTGGTTGATAGGGCAGGAGCACAGATAATGTTCTGCTCAGTCCCTGTGGTGGCAGAGAAAAATAGTGAAAGGAATAGGAGAGCCCATATTGTCAACAAGTGGCTCAAGGGTTGGTGTCATCAGCAAATTTTGTGTTCTTTGACCATGGGGCAACTTTTATGGCACCTGGCCTTCTGGAAGTGGATGGGTTGCATCTCTCTATTAAGGGTAGGAGGATTTTAGCTTATGAATTGACAGAACTTGTTGAGAGGGCTTTAAACTAGGTTTGAAGGGGGAAGGGGATGCAGCTGAGCTGTCTGGAAGCAGGCCTGAGGGTGGTAAGCCTGAGATAGGGGTGAAATTGGAAGCCCAGCTGAGGGGCATGTATAACAATGCACNTGAAATTGGAAGCCCAGCTGAGGTGCATGTATACCAATGCACACAGCATGGGTAATAAACAAGAAGAGCTGGAAGTCGTGGAGCAACAGCAAAGCTGTGATGATCCCACAGGAACGTGGTGGGACAACTCACACAGCTGGAGCACTGCACTGGATGGCTACAAGCTCTTCAGAAGAGACAGGAAATGGGGAAGGGGTGGAGGAGTGGCCCTCTATAGTAGGGAGGCTTTTGATGACATGGGTATTGAAACGAATGACGATGAAGTTGAATGCCTATGTGTAAGAATTAAGGGGAAGACCAACAAGGCTGACATCCTACTGGGAGTCTGTTATTATCCACCCAACCAGGAAGAAGAGGTAGACAATTTATTCTATAAGCATCTAAAGAATGTTTCACCAGCCCTTGTTCTTGTAGATGACTTCAACCTAATAGATATCTGCGGGGAACTTAATACAGCAGAAAAGAGGCAATCCAGGAAGTTTTTAGAGTCTACGAAGGTAACTTTTTGTCATAGCTAGTAAGCGAGCCCACCAGGGAGGGACTATGTTAGATCTGTTTTTTACAAATAGAAATGGGCTGGTGGGAGATGTGGTGGTTGGAGGCCGCTTGGGGCACAGTGATCATGAAATTATAGAGTTCTTGATATTTGGTGAAATCAGGAGGAAC